>APFE030787102.1:0-20018 GCA_000404065.3 Pinus taeda
ATAATTGAGTAAAATATTCGCCATGCCTGGTGAGAGATTCGCCAAAAAATTATATAAACATATTATATTATTGATAAATTCGCCTTCCATTTTTCCTATATACCATGGAGATTTGCCCATTTATTATATTTATAAATTTAGGGGGGGTTCTTAAAATTTTCCCTGCATTAGACGCTATTATCGACATTTTATCAACCTGTGCGAAGAGAAAAAGTAATAATAGGAAAGGCTTCAAATAGAACAATTCTCTTAGTTCATTTTCATTAATAAGGAGAAATTCAATCATATTTGGTTGTAGTGTTAGGGAGCACACACCCATAGCTAATGAAGGGAGTGATTTATTTTTCTAATCAATAATGCGAATGCCCATACCATAAGTGCAAGTGTTCACCTTTGCTTAAGGTAGCTACTATGCGCGCCCTTCGTTCGTTTAAAAGAACTAGTAGGCACTGCTATAAAATGACATAATATCTTGGTAAATCACAAGAATCATTAACTAATGATTTATAAACTCAGAAACTCCAATCAATCAATGAAAGGGAAGACTAAATTAGTTCCCCTTAAAAAGGAATGCACTAGCTAGGGCACTTATGTTGCTCCACAGACACTATGCTACGAGTACCAATAATGCTAGTGAGCTAAGACATCACTACTGCTAAGTGATGAGGCTCACCAATAGGGACATTATATGGACCTTAATGCCACTATCCATCTTATTAAAATCAACTTTTCTCACATTTATTTACATGTTTTGTTATATTTTGCTTAGTGAGAAGGGTAAATATGAGATGTTATGTCATGTGGCCTAATGTGCATTAATTGCATGATTTGGAGCAAAGTTTTGCTAATTAAAGTGCAGGAACTCAAAGTAGACAAGCAAGAGGGATTTTAGGAGATTAGATCTCCCTCCTTAACTCCACACTCACTCGAAGATTCCTCCACCATATCCCATCAACTCAGAGTTACAAGCAGCCAAGCCACCGAAGTCATTGGCAGACAAGCTAGTGATAGTTGAAGACAAGTTGATCCCGAGTTGGGAGCCAAGCCTCCCTAAATTTAAGGAAGATATTGGTAGCTTCAATTGTATAAATAAGAATTCTTAGAGCCTCATTAGGATTTGAATTTTTTTTGTTGTAGCCAAGAGGCATTTTCGAGCTAAGACATTGTGACTGATAACTCTTATGTATTTTTGATATTTTAATGAAAATGAGAAGCATTCCCTTGATCCAACACTGAGTTGATTCAAAGGGATGAAGCTCTTGGGTTTGGGCCCAACCCTATCAGCAGAGGTTCCTCTTTTTGTACATGTATGCTTAAGTTACATTCATATTTAGCTGCTGAGACCAGCGATATCATAGTGACAATAAACACTTCATGAAATCTTGTGATAGTGCCTTCACCTCATATCCCTTATGGGATCATGATTTTAGGGTTCCATTCACACAACCCCAAAAAAATAGATATATTGTTTGATTACTACATAACCTAGGGTTTCTTATTGAATTGACCAATGTCTCTAAATTTCTTAGAAGTATCTACAATTGTCATTTTGATATCTTGAGTTTTCTATGGTTTAGAAGCACTTCCATTCATAAACTTAGCCATTATCTATTAATAACTCTGTTTTTTTTCCATTCAACTCGTCTTCTCCATGTATCAATGAAATTGTGCATAAATGAAGAAAATAGTGTATGTTGTTTTAGGAGCTTCCAATTTGCAGGGAGACCTCATGCAATTCTTCTCCACCTACACTGTCAAAGTCCAAACCCTAATTTGAATCCTTGTTTTGTAAGCAAAGTGGGCATTTCCCTTGAGCAAATCCAACCATCTTGAAGCATTTGACTGATCCTTGGATAGTGTGCACCTCCTCTATGCCTTATTCTCCATCAGACACCTTTCCCACACTTCATTTTACCTTTCCTACCTCCTTATAAGATTTCAGCCTCTATCCTCTAGTAAAACAGGGCATCCTATAGTAGAACTAAGACATCCTGTAGTACTACAGGAAGCTTTGTAGCAACCTGTTTTAAGCTCGAATTGAGTAGAAATGGTAATATGTGCTTAGGTTAGGCCTCCACTTGGCTTCCCTACCCTTGAAACTATTCCAGACCTTTTCCCCCATACCTATCCCCTACCAAAGAAAAAATTGGAAATTAGCATTTGCATTCATAAAACTAAAACATTAAAAAGGCTTCTTCTGCAATTTCTAAGTTAGCACATGCATGCAACAATTACAATAGTTATTCGATAAAATTTCATGCTCAGTTAGTCAAGATCACTAGATTTGATATACAAGGTTAAGTTAGGTCTCTTTTGCAAGAAAAATGTGTAGATGCTTAGCTAGATGATTTCATGTCACTTTATATCACCTTCCAATTCAACACTTTCATTTCCTAGAGTAGGAAACATTCTTTGTTTTGCACTAAGAATAATTTTCCCTTATCCATGTTGGTATTCAAACTCCTTCTAGTCAATAGAATACTGGTTTGAAAAACCCTAGTGGTCTATCACTCGAGTTGAAAAGTGACAAGAGTAGACCATTGCATCTACTGTGTATACAACACTGTCACCTCCAAGTTTGTACGAACCACGGGTTGATGAAGTAAAGTTCGTAGCCCCAGGAGTTGCAACATTCTTGCTGCAATATTGGTGCTCATCACTTTTTGGCATCATTGTCGGGGAAGAAGAAGAGACCATTCCACCAACCTACACCATGGCTAAAAATAGAAATGGGATTGGAGACAAAGAAGGAGCTAAGAATAGAGTCGAGGGTGCTTTTCCCATCAGAGAAACTAATTGATATGCTAGGATGAAAAACATAAGCCCCTCTTCCCTTCTTCACTTCCATGACATGACCTTAGAGGACCCGGATACATTTTTGTTCGATTTTTTTATCATGTCCAAAACTTATGATTACACCTCTAATGAAAAGAAGTTGAAAATTTTCCCATCCACCCTCAAAGATGTAGCCTTGCTGATTCATGGGTTTACCTGGGGACAACATCACCACCTGGGCTCAAATGCAATAAGCCTTCAACAATAAGTATAGGGACTATTGTAGGTCCAAAGATACTAAAGAGGAAATTTTTAGAATGACCTTGGGACATGATGAATCCGTGGAAGATTATGAGGAAAGGTTCCAACTCAACTACAAAAGGGCTAGGTGCACCCTTGATCCAAAATCACTTAAGCTAGTTTTTCTTAGAGGGATCAAGGAAGATCTCTTAGAAACCCTAAACCTGCTGTCAGGAGTGGACATCTATTGGTTACCCTATGATTATATCAAGACAGTTTTCAAAAATCATTCTAGGGTAGCCAAAAAGAAGGGTAGGGCTAGTCAAGATTTGGTCAGTTCATCCTCCTCCAACACATCCATAAAAAGTGAGATTGGGAACATGTTGGAAGACTTCAAGATTGAAATGAAGCATACCCTTGATCTGCAAATGGACACCATGCAGATCAAGAGGAAGCAGGAGGAAGCATAAAGAGCCTTATTTTTCTTCTTCCCTAGATGTAGTAGAAGGCACCCTAGGAAAAAATGTCCATTGAATCTTATAGAGATATGCTTGGTCTTTGAGGAGAACCACTCCACAGACAAGTGCCCTTCCCTACCTGGATTGAAACTTGTGTATAAAGGAACTGGTAAGGGGTGACTGAACAACTCTGTTATATCAACCAAAGGAGGCCTCAAGGACCTCGACCATATGAGAAAGGCATGCAAGGGGCATCCTATTCATATTACAAACCTAACCAGAATGCATCCATTCCCCCTTGGTGCCCTCCTGCTCATCCTCCATGGTCCACAGCTTCTCCCTAGTCTTTTGTACCTTAATACCATTCCCAACCTGCCAACCAACCATTTCAGCCATATACTCTACCACAACCTTAGTGGAATGCACCATCCCAGGGTTGGAGGCCCCCATACAACCAATCTCCAGCCTTATTGCCTCCACCTCCATCTCAACAACAAATCCTTCACCCTGCTCCACCTAAGAAACCTTAGATGTCTGCTTAACCAAATCCGAACCTGAAAAATAGACACACACAATAGGTCTACAGTGGGGAAGCATCTTACCCTGCCTATGTTGTGGAAATTTAAGAAATCAACCTCAACCCTAGAAGAGTTCTTCCAAAAAGTCAACCACCATCTCCACCTAAGGAGCTTGAAGAGGAAAAGGACGAGAGTGTCCCTCAATAAAATCTACCTCCTTTTCCTAAGAGATTAATCCATCCTATCTAGCACACCCTAGAAGAGAATGAACTTCTGGGTGAATTGAAAAACCTTTGTGTTAAAATCCTGCTCCTCCAAGCTATCAAGGATATCCCCATATACAACAAGTTAATCAAGGATAAATGTTTCAAACATCCCAGGTGGCAAAAGAAAGACACACCTACCATTAATGTCATTGGACAACTGTAAGACTTAATGTTGGGGCATGTGATTTTCCCAAAGTATCTAGATCCTGGAAGTCCTATGGTAGATGTGCACATCAATGGTATCATTGTCCCCCATACCTTGATCGATCTTGGCGTTGCCATCAATGTGATGACCAAGGAGACTATGCTTAAACTGAATCTCCAAGGATCATTAAGAAAGACCACAACAGTATTCCATCTTGCAGATAGGTCCACAGTAGCTCATAAGGGAGTTGTTGAGGATGTGATGGTCTCCATTGATTCTTGGGAATACCCTACTGACTTCTTAGTTCTCCAACCTAAGACCAAGTTCAATGGTTATCCTCTCATCCATGTAAGGCCATGGCTAGCCACTGCTGATGCTTACATAAGTTGCAGGGTTGGGAATATGACCATTAAAAATGGGCATTTGTCCAAACAATTGGTCTTGTACCCTCCTGTCCAAGCATCTCTGGAGCATGAATTACCTTTATGTTTAGAAGAGGAGGAGGAATATGAAGTCTACTCTTCCCAAATCTATACCTTAGATGCTACTATAGGAGGGGGGAAACTTAATGAAGATGACATGATTGAGAAAATCCTCCAGAATCAGCTGCCCAACACCATGTCTCTTGAGGAGTTAGTGAAGAAAACTGAAGATAACCCTTGGACTGATTTTTTCCTAGCTGACTCAAGTCCTACTCTCTCTGCACATTAGGAAGAGGACTTATGTGACATGCTAAGAAAGCATCTGGATGCCTTTTCCTGGAGTTACAAGGAGATGAAGGGAATGCACCCTTCGGTGTGTACTCACCACATCTACATCAAGGAAGGTTGCAAGCCAGTGTGCCAACCCCAGAGGAGAATGAACCCAACCCTCAAGGATATATTCAAAGAGGAACTGCAGAAGTTCTTGGATGCAAGGTTCATTTACCCCATCTCAAATAGTTAGTGGGTATCTCCTATGGTTCTGGTTCCAAAGGAAAATGGGAAGTGAAGGATTTGTGTGGACTACAGAGAGCTAAACAAAGCCACAAAAAAGGACCATTTCCCTCTACCATTCATTGAACAAGTATTAGATGGTTTGGCAGGAAATAAGTTCTTATCTTTCCTGGATGGATTCAGTGGTTACAATTAGATCCAGATCAACCCAGAGGACCAAGATAAAACCACCTTCACCTGTCCTTGGGGTACCTTTTCTTATAGGGTCCTTCCTTTTGGATTATGCAATGCCCTTGACACTTTTCAGAGGGAAATCCTGAGTATCTTTGTAAAGCTATTCCATGACCCTGTGGAAATTTATATGGATGATTTCACCCCTTATGGGTGTGATTTCCTGGAGTCTCTCTTTAACTTGGGAAAAGTATTAAACAAATGCATTGAAATGAACTTATCTCTTAGTCCTGAGAAGTGAGATTTCTTGATGACTACAGGGATTGTTCTAGGTCACTCAATATTCCAGGAAGGACTGCAAGTGGACCCAAATAAAATCGCTACCATAAAGAGGTTTCCTATTCCTCAGAAGTAGAAGGATGTCAAAAGTTTCTTAAGTTTAGCTGGATACTACAAGAGATTCATAAAAGACTTCAGCAATGTAGCCTCACCTTTGTTTGGACTATTGGCCAAGGAATCCAAATTTCTATGGTCAGAAAGCTGGCAAGAGGCCCTAGAAACGCTAAAGGATAAGTTGACTATTGCACCTGTACTCCGAGGCCCAAATTGGGCTCTTCCTTTCGACATACATGCTGATGCATCTGAAAAAGCTATAGGAGTAGCTCTAGGCCAGATAGATGACATGTTACCTTATGACATTTACTTCGTCAGCAAAAATCTGTCCAAGGCTGAATTGAACTATACTGTGACTGAAAAAGAGATCCTAGTTGTTGTCCATTCCTTGAATACATTTAGACATTAAATCACTAGTTACCAGACCTTTCTACATAATGACCATGCTACTATTAAATATTTGATGAAAAAACCTGATGTGAATGCCCAAATTATTAAATGGTTTCTTTTGTTACAACAATTTGATCTAACTATCATTGATAAGCCTGGTAGAGAAAATGTAGTTGTAGATTTTTTGTCCAAATTGGATTTGCCTGCATATGAGGAAGGAATGGTTGATGACCAGCTACGAGATGATAATTTATTCACTATTTCAATTTTCTCTCTATGGTTTGTTGACATAGCCAACTACTTAGTAGTTGCACAGTTCCCTCCAAATCTGTCCTCCAAGGAAAAGAGAAGAATTATAAGGAAAAGTGCCCCATTCACTTGGATTGGGGGCAAATTCTTCAAGCTAGGCCCAGATCAAATTCTGAGAAGATGTGCCAGGGAGGAGGACGTTTTTGACATCCTTCTGGCCTGTCATGATGGGCCTTGTGGAGGTCACTTTGTAGCCAAGAGGAAAATCTTCAAGGTACTACAAGTTGGCTACTATTAGCACACTTTCCACCAAGATGCAAGACGATATCGCAGCCAATGTGACTGGTGCCAAAGAATGGGGAAACCTACTCCCACGGATGAAATGCCTTTGCATCCTCAAGTGACCTTTGAGCCATTTGAAAAGTGGGGCATGGATTTCATTGGGCCCATTGATCCACCATCATGACAGAAAAAGTACATAATTGTGTCCACTGACTACTTGACAAAGTGGGTTGAAACCAAGGTTGTCAAGGTAGCCACATAAGAGAAAGTGGTTGAGTTCTTGAGAGAGAATGTGTTTTACAAATTTAGATACCCTAGAGAGCTAGTCATTGATCAGGGCACTCAATTCACCTCACACATGATTGAGAATCTGTTAATCCGGCATAAGATCAAGCACAAGAAATCAACTCCTTATCACCGTCAGGCCAATGGACAAGTAAAAGTTACCAAGAGAGCATTGGAAAACATTCTCACAAAGGTGGTGAGCAGCAATAGGAAAGATTGGACTGAAAGACTAGTGGAGGCCACTTGGGTCTACAATACAACTTGGAAGACAACCACTCGCTTCACCCCTTATGATTTGGGAACAAGGCTTTGCTCTCCATTGAGTTTGAGTACAACACTTTAAGAATGGAAACACAATTGTATTTGGATGTTACAAGGGCACAACAAGAGAGGCCAATCCAGCTCAATGGTTTAGATGAATTCAGGATGCAGGCCTTCCTACACATAGAGGTGACTCAAGTTCAAAGAAAGGTTTGGCATGACAAAAATATCAAAGACAAATTGTTTCAAGAAGGTGATTGGGCTCTGCTGTATGACTCCAGGTTCAAGGATTCCAAAGGCAAGTTGATGACCAGATGGCTAGTCCCATATGTGATAGAAAGGTGCCATGATAATGGGGATGTTCAGGTAAGAACCATTAATGAAGAAGGTATCCCCCTACTTGTCAATAGGTATATTTGAAACCCTACAAAAAACCTATGTCAAAGGAAGAGTTCCTTAGTAGTATCAGTAAGGCAGTGATGGTTATTAAAGGAGTCTCGGCTTCCACCTCATTGAGTTCTTGAAGACTGTTAAATTTTTGAAAAAAATGAAAGAAAAAACGAAAAAGACAATAAGGTACCTAGGTGAAAACCTCCATGAGGCAACTAAGGCCCACTTTTAGGTTGAAAACATCCTTCAAGTAGCCCAAGAGTAAAAAAAATAAAAGATCCCTAGGTGAAAACCTCCCTTGAGGTGCCTAGGGCAGGCAAACAGGTTGAAAATCTCCTTGGAGGCAACCTGGTTGTCTTTCAAAACAAAAAGAAAAAAAGAGAGAAAAAAACACAAAAATGTTATGGCACGGACCTCAAACCTGCCCACTCATAACAGTTCCTGGTTTTTGCAGGTTTTCAAGGAAATAGTGGACACCAAGTTAAGAGGGAAGAAAGACAAGAAAAACCCAATTCTTCCTTCATTCATTTCATATCTTCCATGACCACCATGTCTCATGCATCCATACTCATCTTCAACCATCAAAAATCCAATTCTCAGGCAATTTTCTGACTTCTACAAGATTTCCTATAGTTACTACAAGAGTTTCCTGTAGTACTACAAGAAGTCCTGAAGATCTACAAGAATGAAATCCCGGTTGAAAAATCATAATACATGCATGTTTTGGGTTGAAAGAGGAGGCCGTTGACCTCACCACATCTCAACCAACACCATTTCATGACCATGTCACCCTCTGCGTCCATGAAGAAATCCATTTAGAAAAAGGGGAAAATAATAAAAATATATAAAAAAGAGAGAGGAAAACAACATAAAATCCAAGGGCCATACTATCAGTAGCCTACCATTCCATATCCCCATTTCCACCCCTTCCACTCCTACTTCAACACCTATTCCTCCTCTAAGAAAAAGAAAAATAAAAAAAAATCAAAAAGAGGCAGCTAAGGGATTTCATGTAGTACTACAGGAAAACCTGTAGCAGCCTATATTGTAACAACATCAATCTCCAGGCTCCTCCTTTAGCATCCTTGCAGAGGAAGAGTATCATCATCCTTGGAGGCACTATGGCACCTATCGAAAGCTCAACAACAACGTAAGAGGCCAGCACCTGCATATCACAACAAAGAAGACAATCTATCAGCTCGATGAAATCAACAAAACAAGAGCAAAAGGGAAGATGTACCTAAACTAGAAGAAGCACAACAAATCCACCCTCCAGCATGAATCAACCAAGCAAAGTAAGCCACAAGTATGGAATCTCATCCATAGTCTCTCCTAAGTATGAATATGATAAAAAAGTAAGAATATGAAAAAGTTGGTTTTATAAGCTGAAGGTGGCCAGTTAACTTGGTCACTCTTAGCCTGAACACAAAAAGTTAAGTTCTAGTCAGCTAGACACATGACAAGTGTGAGGCTCCCTCCTATGGTCCTATAACTAAAAACCAAATTTCTCTAATTTTAAATACAATAAAATGGGAAATAACTTATTTCTATCTAATAGCCCCAAGGGTTAGCTCAACTGGTCAAATCAGTGCCTCGCCAATCGGGAGGTCACAGGGTCAATTCCTAAAAGCCCTTGGGGTCAGGGCTAGATATAGGCCGAGGGGTTTGATCCCCTTCGGGGTCGATCTGCCCAGTTCTTACCATAGACGTAACGGCTACCCAGTGACCACGGGTGTTTAAAAAAAAAAAAAAAAAAAAAAAAAAATAAATAAATAAATAAATTCTATCTAAACATTTATTTGATGATAATATACCATTAAAATTTATTTACCACAAATTAAATAATTAAGAATCTCATTGCAACCATTTACATAAGTAATCAATAAACGGAGGAATACCTGTTCCAATAGCTTAGCTGAGATGCTCCTGAGATCTTGACCCTCTTGACTACCCGAATGGATTTGCCTCCCAGCCAACTATGAAGTATTTCCTAGCCTAGAGAACCTCCACAGGTTCCCTAGCCCTCCGAGCCCAAGTCTAACCAGATATAGTGTGTCCAAGTTAAACAAACACTCTTCTTCTCTCCCTTCTCTTTTCTCCACCTTCCTCCCAAAACAAAATCCTCCAAAACCACAACCAAAACCAAGACCAAGGATCCCCCCCCACTCCTCTCATCATCCTTCCCCTTTTATGCCTCTTCCTCCCATCAACCTCAACCACCTATTATTAATGTCATAACTACCCCCTCATCCTTTCTTTTGAATTTTCTTATCATATCTTCTCCAAAGTAAATTTGAGAGGACATTTTGGGGATAAGATATGGATATTTAATTTGGTAATTAATTGGGGAGGACCATATCTTCTTCCAAGTAAATTTGAGAGAAGACATTTTGGGGATAAGATATGGATATTTAATTTGGTACTTAATTGGGGAGGACCATATCTTCTCCCAAGGAATTTTGAGAAGACATTTTGGGGATATGGATATTTAAATTGGAATAAATGGAAGGAGACCATATCCTATCAAAATTTAAATTTGAGAAGACAAGTTGGGAATTGAATAATAACAATAATAAAATTTATAGCAGTAAGAAATTTACAGTTTCACCAATGTAGGTATGTACCAATATTTCTTGATAATTATAAGTCAATATTTTTAGGTAATTTAAACACTAATACAATTTGCATGATAAGATTAAGTAGGGCATTACATACACCCCTCCTTCAGAATAATTTGTCCAGAAGTTAGAGTGAAAAAGATACAAGGAGTTCGAAGCAGCTTGAAAATAAGGCATAACAAAATAGAGAGAGAGTTATAGTAGTAAAATTTGATAAGTCAAACAATGACATCACATCCCACTAAGAGTCTCCAACTAATCTATATCCTCCTATCCTTCCTAACCTACTTCCGCTCCCACCCTATCCATCCTCTACTGCTATATACTGTGGCATTGGCTATACCAATCTAACCATTAATAAAACCAATATGGCAAAAGCATCGACTATATCGACCTAACTTCCCCAGCAGGCAACTGGAAATCATGATCACACGTCTAGGGGAGTGTGTCCATCACTTCCCTCCCACGATTCTAGGTTTGGAGGTTACACGATGGGAAATCCCTCCACCCCTCCTTACACTAGGGTCAACACCAACTGGAAATCATCATCACACGTCTAGGGGAACATGTCCATCACTACCCTCCCACGATTCCAGGTTTGGAGGTTGCAAAATGGGAAATACCTCCACCCCTCATTACACTAGGGTCAACACCCTAATATGGACCACACTACAGCGTTGGTTGGATACTCGTCATCGAATAATCCAGTCAGGTAGTCCTGTCACCTGCTATTTACATTTTACCCATGTCATAAGAGTGCATATCCAGTAGATATAAAATGTAATAGAACAATGTACATTGTACCTTTCCTCATTAAATGTCTCGACCTTCCCCAATGGAAGAGTAGACCTTGGCTATCATATAGTTCTTTCCAATCTGCAGGTTAGTTCTCATTCATGCATATATATATATATAACAACAAAATATATATAGATAAGTGATCTTAAACATCATGTTATTAAGTCTAGTATCTAAGTGTCAATTTTTTAGTTCATACTAGAAATAAATCATAATTTCACTAAGTCATTCATTAGATAAATCATATCCACTTAAGCCATACATGAAACAACAATAGCTCTGATCAGTCATGCGCTAGATAAATAATCACCAAGTAAGTCATACATCAAACATTTCCATCATCACTAGCTAATCCATCTAATGATTTATATAAGTAGTTTCACCTGTCCAACTAAATGCATCATAGCGTTCATAAATAAATAACATGGAACTACAAATAGAGCCTTAGCATAGGTAGCTATCTAAGTCAAAATGGACATCATAAATGGTCAAAAGTGAGGGGTAATACAGTCTTTGTGTCCTCCCGGGTAGCAGATCTTGGGTTATACTTGTTCCATTGTATCTTAACTTGGTCCACCAAGAGATGCCTGAGCTATCAAACCCTATGGTATAATATGCATATTGGTTTAACCATTATGGTTCCCACGTCCGAGACCTATAATTCCCTCTAATCGAGTTTGTGGGATTCATCAGAAACATAATGTTATAGGAAAAATACATAAAAACATCATGAGTTTTATGCAAGTGGGGTGGTAGTACAAGACAATAGGGCACTGGTCCAATTTTCTCTTTGATTCCAAAAGGTCCTATAAATAGAGGTGGTAACTTCATACCTTTCTCAAACTGAATAGTGTTAGGAATAACAAAAAAAAATAAAAAAAATAAAACTCGGTCCCCCACTTCAAAACTTCGATCGATACTATGTGCATCGACATAACTCTTTTTCCTATCTGATGCTTCCTTTAAACTTCATTGAATCTATCTTACCTATTCCTCCATTTTTGTAACAATCATATCGTGCTATTACTGTGTCTTCCATCCTTTCATTGACTCAATGGTGTCCTGCATGGCCTCCCATAGAGAGCTTGATAAGGAGGCATCCTAATTGAATTGTGGTAATTTTTATTATAGGAAAACTCTACCAATGGTAATTACTCTTCCCACTGAGTTTAATTATCCATGACATACATTATAATCATATATTCTATAAATTGATTTTCTCTTTCAGTCTTTCCATTTATTTATAGATGATACACAGTGCTAACCATAAACTTGTCCAAATTGTATATATAAAGTGAGAGTCCCTATCAAAATTATCTTTGTGGGTAACCCATGTAGCTAGATAACTTCACCTATAAATACTCATGCCAAAATGGGAGCAGTCTCTTAGACAAGGTAGTTAGCCACATAGAGATACCAATATATGTCCAAAATAGAAGATGTTAAGGATGTTTCTCCAAGAAGAGAGTAACTCATCCTTCAAGAGTAGTCCCTAAAAAAAAAAAGATTTGCAAATGATGGTCATGACCACCTTTTCAAGTGGAGTGACTTCAAAGAATATGCCAAGGTAATTAGATTCTTGTAGACAAACAATGTAACTCCTCCAAATGGAAATAGTATAAAGATGTAGGGAATTATCTCCCTAGATCAACAAGATTGGCCATAATTAGTAATCCCATAGAAACATGTGCCACAATTGTCCATAAAGTTGTTATAACCTCCTCAAATAAGTGGGGTGTCCTCAATCAATGTGCCAAAGTGGTTAAATGCACATGTACCAACACCTCTCCCCCAAGGAATATGATAAATAGTTCACCCTAAGAGATTGTGTAACGAGGCTAGGACACTCTTGATGCAGGCCTCAACCTGCAAAACCCAGAATCTTCCTCTATCATGCACATCCACATGCATCTCGGAATATAAATTTTAACACCGTGCAAATTCAACCCCTCTTATTATCACTGAGGAAACTATCTTCAATAACACAATAAAATCTTCTCTCCGATAAGAATCTCGTGCCTCCGAATCAAATTACCTCGGCCACTAAAAATGGTACCTCCCGAATAATAAAACGAGCTACTGAATGGATATTCGTGCCACTCAAAGAAGGGAATTCGACCTTTCCTTTCAGAAAATAAATTTTATGCACCATTCGCCAACAAGAGAAGGTTCTTGACCTTTGATTTTGTCTTAATCACCCAGTGTATTGAATACATATAGCTCCATGACAGTCAAACTAAACCAGGCCAGCGCATATAGCTCCGCCCTCCGCACAATTAACTGTAGAATACGCTCAATATTTAGGTGCGCCCTCAAACCTGCATCCGGTTTGTTGCAGTGAATCCTTTGCTAACAGTGGGAAATGTCTCTGTATCGTAGTGGTTTCTGGACTTATAGAGACTAAAGGTCAATTCCACAGGAAGTGAGTTATAAATGAATGAATCCTCCACCTAACCTCTAAATACCGCTCATTAAAAACCAAAACAGCTTCGCAAGGAATGCCGGTTGGATCGCTTCTCTATTGCACTGTCGTACCTGCCTCAATACTTCTGCATTACATGCGAACCAATATTGATGATTGATGCTATGTGATGATTGATGCTATGTGATTCGTTCTCCACATTTCACTAGTTTCAATCCCACTTCTTCACCCCTGTGAGCGTCACCCGATGCAATGAGTGCTAAGTGAACTATTCAAAAATCATGAGAAATTAGTCAGTTACGACTACCTCTCACGGAAATGGTCATACGTTTGAATGACTTACTTAACGCAGTTGAATCCCAAAATGATATCTAATATAATGCACTGCGTAATCCCCCATACTTAAAAACCACTATTTGATCGTATAGTGAGAGACCACTGTTTTTTTCAACGCGGAGAGCAATATACTTCAAACATTTGTCTTTTGCAGACGGAGAGGGTTTGACTTCGAATTTAATTCCTGCAATGCAGGTTGTATTCCATGATACGCATAGATTTGGGGATTCACCCGCTGTCGCTCCAATACCATACACAATTAATTATATTATATACAAATCACTACATGCAACGTTGAACGCGGCGAAAATTGAAAGTTTTTACAACGACTTCATACCATATATATATTCCAGAGTTAAGACAAAAATTGTGCCTCTTTCAGCCAGCGATTACAAAAGTTGATTTACATGCAATTTTCCTTATATAGAATCGATCCAAATTCATGATCGATTTACCCAGCTTCACAATTAAATTAATGCACCCTTTGAGACAATCAATCAATTACCAACTAAATTTCATCGCACAACCATAATTTAGAAATGAGACATAATCCTCTGAAAATTAAAATTTGCATTGATACATACAATACTTACAGACTAGTCCCCTTCCTTGGCCTGATTTCTAATTCATTGGCCCTTTACAAATTGGTCGGAGGCTCCCAAACAGAAAACCTCTCACTCACCCTCTCTCTACTCTGAGAGCTTTGCTGCCACTTTTTTTTATAATTAAGGATAGGCCTTCTTGGTCCTTATATTCTAGAAAAGCAGGCTTTTCTTTTTTTACATAATGATTTAAAGCTTGAAGCTTTTCTAATTTTAACTGAAAAACATAGAAGTTCTATACCAATTCTTTTTCCTAAACTATTCTCTCATATCCTTTTATTTAGAAACATAATATTTACATAAATTCACTTCCTATTTTATTAAAAATAACAAAATATTTAAAATTATCACACCCCCCTTTTTTATTCCATATTTACAAATGAAGAGGGTCTTGATGCTCCTGCATCATACACCCAACCTTAAAATTAATCATGATCTCCTGATCATGTGTTCGGATCTGTGTATGCCTGAATCCCATATGTTGTGCTGCAAGTCATCACGTGCTATTGCTCGCTGCCTTTCTCCAGGTTTCCACACTTTATGCTGCATCTCTCCACTGGCTGTGCTCTCGCAATCTTCTGCTGTCTTCCTTTTGATGCTTCTCCTTTGTTTTACTGCTGCTGGTCTCTTCCGAGATTCCTTCATCATCATCTGCCTCATCAATTCAATTTCTTTTTCTAACAGATTTTCTCCAGCATCTTCATTAAGACCTGTACTCACAAAACAATTGTTAGCATAAAAAACATAAGGCATCAGTGCCCCCATAGGTTTTGCTGCTGCTAATGTTGTCTCAGCTGCCACCATAAATGTCGCCCCACATGTTGTTCTAGCTATCACTATGGATGTTTCTCCCTCCCAATCTTCCTGTCCCTCTGCAACATTCCTTTGCTTATTACCTGTAATTTCATCTGTAACTTTTCCCTCTTGTTCACTGCACTGGCCTCTTTCTTCTGCAATCTCCCTGTCATACTCTGGATTCTCCAACCAGTACTCTAATAATGCAATTTCTCTGTAGCACCGCTGAAGCATATTATCACCTGCATTCATACATAAACTTTCAGTTTGCACAAAATCACCAAGTTCATCAGTTTCAATTGTTTCTTCACTTATCCCTGCTACAGACTGATTCACTTCTTTAGCATCCATAAGAATTTCCTCTTGTACTGTATCAGTTTCACAAGATTGCACTTCCTCCTCAGTAAAACCTGTAATCAGATCACAATTGTCAGCTATACAAACACAAGAGTTCACATTATCCAGCTGATCTGGATCTACCCAATAACTCAAGAAATTATCAATGATCTCCTCCTCTGCACCTGCAAACACACACAACTTATTAGTTTTAAAACTGCAAGACTTTTTAGTCTTGACAGCTTCCTTCGGCACTTCCCTTTGATGAGGTCTGCATGTGGAATATTTAAATTTCATTTCTGGCGCAAGAACTCTAAGTCCATTTTTCAACAAGGCAATCAGAATTTGCCTCAACCTCCTCTGCAATTGTCGCCAAATCATTCTCTTTCCCTTTAGTGGAAAGATCCATTTTCCTTTCTGCTTTTCCTGTTATTGCAGCCATTCTTCCAGTACCTGCAACTGTGCCTTTATTTCTGCAATCTTTCTTTCTTGAACTCCTGCAGTCATCTCATCTCTGTGGCATTTCTCTGAACCTCTTTCTCCTCTAAAAAAACTTCCTCTGCCTCTAGCAGACTGCTTCCTCATGAGTTTCTCACTCACCATGAGTTGTACTAGCCTCTGCAACAACAATCTCTCTTGCTGCAATTTACCTCACCAATCCTTCCCTTCGGATCTGGTCTTTTGGTAAGTACTTGGTTCACTGCCTCTGGAACCTCTTGAGCACTTCTCTGCTCTCTTTCTAGGCTATCTCTTCAACTCACCTTCTTCTTCTTCAGGACACTGCAATTGTCCTCCCTATCCAGCCTTCAGCTGAATGCCAGGTTCACTGCCACCTTCTCTGCAACCATAAACTTAAATCATAAATTTCAGATCAAAAAATCATCTCACCTTTAAGATTGTGCATGATCTTGTCCTCTTTCCATTTCTGCAATCTTGTTCACTTGCAATTGTACATGCTGCATATTAAATTTAAAAATCATTCTTCACACATTCAAAGAAACATACTTCAGCTGTATTCATTCAAAAAAACAAACTACTTCAACAAACATTCCCGCTCTGATACCACTTGATGCAGGCCTCAACCCGCAAAACCCAGAATCTTCCTCTATCCTGCACATCCACATGCATCTCAGAATATAAATTTTAACACCGTGCAAATTCAACCCCTGTTATTATCACTGAGGAAACTATCTTCAACAACACAATAAAATCTTCTCTCCGATAAGAATCTCGTGCCTCCGACTCAAATTACCTCGGCCACTAAAAATGGTACCTCCCGAATAATAAAACAAGCTACTGAATGGATATTCATGCCACTCAAAGAAGGGAATTCGACCTTTCCTTTCAACAAATAAATTTTATGCACCATTCGCCAACAAGAGAAGGTTCTTGACCTTTGATTTTGTCTTAATCACCCAGTGTATTGAATACATACAGCTCCATGATAGTCAAACTAAACCAGGTCAGCGCATATAGCTCCGCCTCCGCACAATTAACCGTAGAATACGCTCAATATTTAGGTGCGCCCTCAAACCTGCATCCGGTTTGACTTGCAGTGAATCCTTTGCTAACAGTGGGCAATGTCTCTGTATCGTAGTGTTTTCTGGACTTATAGAGACTAAAGGTCAATTCCACAGGAAGTGAGTTATAAATGAATGAATCCTCCACCTAACCTCTAAATACCGCTCATTAAAACCAAAACAGCTTCGCAAGGAACGCCGGTTGGATCGCTTCTCTATTGCACTGTCGTACCTGCCTCAATACTTCTACATTACACGCGAACCACTATTTGATCGTATAGTGAGAGACCATTGTTGTTTTCAACGCGAAGAGCAATATACTTCAAACATTTGAGTTTTGTGGACGGAGAGGGTTTGACTTCGAGTTTAATTCCTGCAATTCGGGTTGTATTCCATGATACGCATAGATTTGGGGATTCACCCGCCGTCGCTCCAATACCATACACAATTAATTATATTATATACAAATCACTACATGGAACGTTGAACGCAGCGGAAATTCAAAGTTTTTACAACGACTTCATACCATATATATATTCCAGAGTTAAGACAAAAATTGTGCCTCTTTCAGCCAGCGATTACAAAAGTTGATTTACATGCAATTTTCCTTATATAGAATCGATCCAAATTCATGATCGATTTACCCAGCTTCACAATTAAATTAATGCACCCTTTAAGACAATCAATCAATTACCAACTAAATTTAATCGCACAACCATAATTTAGAAATGAGACATAGTCCTCTGAAAATTAAAATTTGCATTGATACATACAATACTTACAGACTAGTCCCCTTCCTTGGCCTGATTTCTAATTCATTGGCCCTTTACAAACTGGCCGAAGGCTCCCAAACAGAAAACCTCTCACTCACCCTCTCTCTGCTCTGAGAGCTTTGCTGCCACTTTTTTTATAATTAAGGATAAGCATTCTTGGTCCTTATCTTCTAGAAAAGCAGGCTTTTCTTTTTTTACATAATGATTTAAAGCTTGAAGCTTTTCTAATTTTAACTGAAAAACATAGAAGTTCTATCCCAATTCTTTTTCCTAAACTATTCTCTCATATCCTTTTATTTAGAAACATAATATTTACATAATTTCACTTCCTATTTTATTAAAAATAACAAAGTATTTAAAATTATCACACCCCCCTTTTTTATTCCATATTTACAAATGAATAGGCTCTTGATGCTCCTGCATCAACTCTCCAATATAGTAATACAAGATCTTCCCGAACCAAGAGAAACTATATGATACAATGTGAAAATAACAACCAAGTAACCAAAACCATGGGTGTCAATGTAGAAGACCACCCAAGCAAGGTTTGAATGCCTCCAAATGCATGAGAAGATACCAAATAAGGGGAGTGATTTCCTCTATCAAGAAAATAAATACTCACAACATGCCACATCATAGCCAAACTATAAATATCCATTGGCATTCTTCTAACAAACCACAACCACTTTTCCATGTCATCAATACATCCACCAAAAGGGACATCAATTATGCAACAAAGGGTGGGTGTACTACTTCAAGGTTCATCAAATCAAATCATGAAACAATAATCCAAGTGAAACCCTATGAACACATGCAAACATGTCCAGCAACTAATTCACTATGTCAAGGAGCAATAATTAACCAACAATACTTAAGGAAACTCGTAGTTGATGGATATCCCTCATCATAAATGTGCTAAGGGTAAATCAAATGTTTGAGCAATGTTCTGCAAGGCCCTCAATAACATTTCAAACACCATATGTGTTAGGTGCGAGCCTCCAAACAAGAAATGATGATGCCAACCAAGGACATAAAGTGCATTATCTAACATGGGATATCAATAATAAACCATAGTAACAAACCCCCATGGTTACGTGATTTCAAGGACAACGACACTAGGTAAGTGCGCATAAGAACAAATTTCCTTAAGACACCTCAACACTCACCAGAGGTAATCAACAATGTCATGAGGGAAGTGTCAAGGAGAATGTAAGCACAAACCATGACTTCCCTCAATAAAAGCATTAAGCTCCAGCAAATAATCCTACAATTGCAAGCTTAGTACAAAGAATATGTTAATTGATAGTTACTTATATAAGTGAATTTGGTAACAAGATATGCTCCATGTGAAACATGCTTGGTTAGGGTTTACAAACACCATCTAGCACTCAATCTTGAAAAAAAAAAGAATAACTCTTTATTCAATATTGTGAAAAAATTATATGGATTAGACTAATAAAGCAAGTAATGTAATAACATGATGCCAAAAGGCTAGGGAGATGAATGTCATTCACAAAGCTTTATATCTTTTTATGTATGAATCCTTCATCAAGTGTGACTAATGGAACTAATGAAGTGTTTTTTTTTGCCAGAATCTGAAGTGTTTAGAAAAGGAAAAAAAGAGAGAACATTGTTTTTTTTTTTTTTTTTTTTTTTTTTTTTTTTTTTTTTTTTTTTTTTTTTTTTTTTTTTTTTTTTTTTTTTTCGATGTTGATAAATAATGTCCAGAGAACTCCAAACACTCTCACTACAATCAAAACATTGAATTTCATAGCCAAGATATAGGAATAAATGACATCATGTTGTATCTAGAAGGTTTCTCTACTACAAAATAGAGTTTTGCTTCAGAAATCCCAAGGGAATTTGACTAGTGTATACAATGGTGAGTCCACCTTATGTTGGGAAGCTTCTGGTTTTTAAAATGTCTTTATTTGGAATTTTCGAAGACAAGAGTTACAAAATTGTTTGCAGGACCACAACCAGGCAGTTCACTAGAAACTCCTCCTAAGAATCAATTATATATTAGAAGAAAGTAAGGCTTTAACTTATTTATGTGATAG
>APFE030787102.1:20694-42752 GCA_000404065.3 Pinus taeda
GAGAACTTCACGCATTATTGATGACTCAATTCAATTTTTTTTTTGTTTTTTTTTGTTTTTTATGGTAATACTAACAGTTGGTGCAAGCATAATGGAAACATCTTCTAGTGAAATAACATATTTGATTTAGTTTCAGAGGTCAAGATTATTGTTGGCATTCAATGATGGATGTAGTGAAACTATTGAGTAACAGTTGGTGCAAGCATAATGGAAACATCTTCTAGTGAAATAACATATTTGATTTAGTTTCAGAGGTCAAGATTATTGTTGGCATTCAATGATGGATGTAGTGAAACTATTGAGTTTCTTTCTAGCCAACAAGGATGTCGTCATCTAATTTACCTTTACCTTGCTCACCTCTGTTAGAATCTTTGGCATAATAAGATATTTTGTTCTGGGAAAAATACTTCAGATGGAGGAAGGACCATTACAGTTGTCTAGGATAATTTTATGTGCATGGCTTTAACATGTTTGCAAATCCATTCTGTGTGTATGTTGCACAAGACTAAAGATATAGCATCATACACAAGTATCTCACAAGGTTGCGTGACGCAATAGATGGATTTTAGCATTGGAAACTTGATGGTAAGCATGGAAAGATTGGTATATTGAGGGGCATTGTGAAAGGCAGGCTCAATCCCAAGTATGTAGATCTGATTTTTGTTCTCATCAAACACTTCTTTGCAATTTTCTTGGTTATTGAAGAGATTTGGACTAAGTTTGAAAGCAGGATAGTGACTTCAATGGGTATTTATCTCTATGCGTATTGGGCATCTAGAGGCCGCCCCTTTTTTTTTGGTTTGAGTTCTTAGTTAGTATTTTGAAGTGGAGTGGTTTGAGTTCCTAGCAGCATTCACCTTCAAGTTTTGGTAGAGATTCACTCAAAGTGAAATCGCTGACTTTGGGGTCTTTTATAAAGTTAACTATTTGTCTAAGGAAAGCTACATAGCTAGGTTGAAAGGCCACCAAATCTTCCAACCTAGCAACTTGCCCCTCGGATGTTGAATTGGGTGAAATTTGCCATTCTTAGTGCTAGGAAAAGGACAACACTCACTGTTTTCAAACCCTAAGAGCCAAGAGAAGATAAATCATTAGGTTGACAGACCAATGAGCTTCCAAACCCAACCATTTTCCTCCTTGCCCCTCCAATCGAACAATTTTGTCTCTTAAGGAAAATCATTGAATTTAACATGCAGGTTGCCTCTTTAACCCAATGATTTACCTGTTTGGTCCCCAACTCAACCTATTATCAAGTTTGTAAGTTTAGTTGGTATTTTTTGTTTTTTGTTTTGTGTAATGCTCACTTAATACCTTGGTAGTATTTGTTATAGTCTCATATAGGTAGTGGGTATCTTTCGCTTTCACTATTCTCTCTCATTCTCCTTGGACAAGTTCTACTTTTAGCTCGTGGTTGTAGGTGAGCATTCTTTCATTGCTTGCTTCTATAATTTTATGGTAGATGTATGGTTGTTCAAAGTGCTCTCAGCCAATTGAAACCGCCAATAATTTATCGAGACTAATCCACAATGATCCCAACATTTTGGTTATTTTTTTTTCCTTGCAAATTCTTTCTATAATTCTGTCATGTTTTGTGCTTCTATGGCTTAGTGTTTGGTATTGATCTGCATACCGAATGGACACTATAAGGGAAAAATATTCTTTTAAGGGGTCTCTCAATTATCAAAGAGCTTCTTTGAAAGGTATTTTGGGTTGCAAAATTTGTTATAATGGAGGAAAAGTGTTTTTTTATTATTAAAAAGCCAAAAATATTCATAATCCAACTTGAAAATTTTATGACAATATAACGGATGTATATATTATTAGAAAACACATCTTGACAATTTGATATGAATTTCTACAACCCATTGTATTGAATCAGCCAAGGTCAATTTCTCACCTGGATTTTCCTTACTTCCCCCATGTTTCTTTTATGATGTCATTGCATTCATCCCAAAAGGTCTACAACTGATCCTGTGGAGGGTGATCCTCTGCTGACCCAGGATTCAATCATAATCTATGAATGAAGACTCTGATTGGTCAGAACAAGATGACCTGAGCCTGCCACATCGACATGGGTGAGATTCGAGTGGGAGCGCACATACCTAGCCAACTTGTTGGACACTTTCCAAACACCGTTTGTGTACCATTTGTTGGTCTTGCCATCCTCCTTTGGCCTTTGGTGGTGATTGCTGTTATCTTAAGTGCCTTTGTGTCAAGCTTCTTCCTCGGCTTTTATGCCGTTGTTGTTGTGTATCAGGAATCTTCAATTAGGTTGGGATTAACATACGTTGTGTCTGCAATAGCACTGTTTGATGAATACACCAATTATTTCTTGTATATGCGAGAAGGATCTTGCTTTCCAAGGCCTAAGTACGTAGCTAAAGCATGCCTTTGTCTAGAACCTTGGCGATATTCAATTGGCAAGGATGGATCATATGGAAGGAGTGGCTCTATCAACCCTGGTAACAAAATGCCAGGTCCCCATCACACAAGTCTTTGAATAAGAACATACAAGAAATGAAGCCTATGCAGATGTGGGATTATCTTTTGAGTCATCTGAGTGTAATGGAAAGATCCTGGTTGAGGAAAGTTTAATTAAAATTTCAGACATAGAGGAGTGGAACCGTAGTGTGAAGTGAAAAATACTCAGTGTTGGGTTACCCGCTTACTCTATCTTGCAGAACCTTATTTGTTCTGCAAAGTTTGATTCAGCTGGATTTATGTTTACTGATGGAACTGAAGACATGAAGAGTCTGGATCTATGGGAAATTGTGAAAATTTATCCTCTAGTTATGCAGCCGAAAATGTTGCAGATACTAGGCAACTGCATTTGTTGTAGGATGAATCGCATGGCAGCAACATACACACTGATCCTTTACAATACACACAAATGGATTGGGAACGGGAAGCAGAACTCTTTTACAATAATGCTTTGGCTATAAAAAAAATTGAAGTACTTTCAGAAAGAGGCTTTGAAGGCATAGGCATGTCATCAAGGCTGCCTTTCTTCTTGCAATAACAGGCTCAGGCAAATCCCTTTGCTTCCAACTTACTACATTGTTGACTGGGAAGGTTGTAGTGGTGGTATCTCCATTGTTGACACCTAATCATAAGCATTGGGTGAACAACTATAAATAATGTAAATAAATAATAGAGAAAATGGATAGTCATTGGGAGATGAAACTCAATAGTCACTCCCTCATGTATATAATAATGAACAACCTAAATGAATGAAAGAATCTCATTTTGAGGAGTTACCTCATGGCCTGACATGGTATCAGAGCCAACTCCATTCTTGGCTTCCCTCTTTTCCCTTGTAACTCCCTCCTGCCTATGTTCTGCCTATTTTGCAGAACTGGCACCTCTATCATGCTCTTGAGGCCTGAACCTACCTTACCTACACTGTCATATGTGTTTTCTATTCCCTGCCTGAATGACTCGTCTCCCCATGCCACTCCACCGTTGAGCATCAAGACCTGTCAAGCTCCTGCTAGTCGTGTGGAAACCTAGACCTCGTTCTGGTGATGGTGCTGCCCGGGCATGGTGTATGATGCATGGTTTGTTGGAGGCACATTCAACATCAAAGTGGAATGGAATTAGAGTGAAGCAGTAGAATTTCATATGACTCAATGGTATTGAATTCCATTTTTTAAATGCAATATCAGTCAACTGTGTAATAATACCACTTGACTCCTCAGACACCGCTTCCACAGAGCTGTAGAAATCTGACTTGTCCGCCTCCATACACATATGTAGCCCTAGCACTCAGCCTCCATACTCGTGAAGTTTTTGTCTCATTATTTATTGTTGTAGCACATAAGTTATGGACTCTGTAAGTTGTATTTTGTTGGGTTTGGTTTATGCCTTTTCTGCAGTTATGGGCGATGAATTTTTGATTGGGGTATTGATTTAATGCTTTGAGCTCCTTTGGATGTCAGTATTTTCCAAGGATCAGTTGTATGCATTTTTTTGTCTGCACAATGTGTTGTAGATCGTGGATTTTGAAGTGGGCTTAATTAGATTCTATGATAGCAGTAGAACAGTAACTTCAGAGCTAGTATTTGCTTGTCATGTGAGCCTTTTTTCTGCAATAATTATTCCAGACCGGCGCCTTGAATCAAATTGTAGGACATGAATTTTTTCTTGGATCTCAACCACACATTAATGGTATATACCCCACCATACCATTTCAAATAACATCAAATATACCTCTGCCATATATATACCAGAATTAGATATTTTTACCATCAGGAGTAAAATTTTGTAGCAAAAGTATATTTTTTTACAGTACACAAATTTTTTAAAATGCATTCATTGATATCTATTGTGGGAGTGGTTCTCACTGGCAAGGAGAACTATCTAGAATGGTCATAGAAAATCAAACACACTCTCATTTTTAAGGAGTTCTGGAAAGGAGTGTGTGTTGGAGACAGAGACAAAGATCCAGAACAACCTACCTTAGACAAGGAATTCGCCATTTGGGAAAACAAGAACAGAAAGGCTTATGCATTGATTGCAACATTAGTAAATGAAGGGGTGAGTCACCATATTTTTCCATTTTCAAATGCTTTCAAAGCCTTACAAAAACTGAAGGAACTTTATGACTCACACTTTGCACTTGAAGTTGTTCAACTCATGATTAAATTGTTCACCCTTGAATTACAAAATGACGATCCTCTTGCTCTTGCATCAGAAGTAAAATCTATTATGCATGATATCAAAGTCACTAATGTTGAACTGGACATTCCTCTGATAGCTTTTCTCAAGGCAGTTTATCCCACTTACTCAAATTGTCTTGAGTCATTGCAAGCAAATGGAAACCTCAAAGATATTACCTTTGACTCCCTTATGAAAAAAATTGTTGAAAGAGAGAAAGATTTTGAGAAGAAGACAACTCCTCAGTCTTCTGAAGAGGCTATGTGTCTTGCACATAGAGAGAAGAATCTTGCTCAATATTATTCCAAAGGAAGAGGTGGTCTAAGAGGAAGAGGAAGAAATTTTAGAGGCAGGGGGGTAGACACTCTTAAGGAGCAAAGTCAGATTTGCATTGCATACGTTGCAAAAGAGATGGATCACATGATGCATCCACATGCAAGTTGCCTTGGGACATAATTGAGCAGGAAAGAAACCAACCCAAAGGTAAAACTAATGACAAAGAGAAAGGTAAAGAACCTAAATCCGCTCACTATGTTGTGGCACACTGTAATATTGGAGTAAATGAAGACTTATTGAATGCTTCACTTGCTTCTTGGAAAAATGATTGGTTGCTTGATTTAGGAGAAACTTGCCACATGAATTTTAGAAGAGATTTTTTTGAAGATTTGATTGACAATATTGATGGAGCAGTATACTTTGCAAACAAATCAAAACTCAAGCCATCAGGGCTTGGCACAATCAGGCTTAAATTGCCTAGTCTTCCAGACTTTCTTCTGCATCATGTTTTATATCTCCCACAACTGAGGAGAAAATTGCTATCCTTGGTCCACATCCACTAGTAAGGACACTCCATTCATATGTTTGATGGCAAGGTTGAGGTGAGAAAAGCATCAAACCACTCACTTGTCATGACAGGGATAGAAGAAGAAAGGCTTCTCAAGCTGCAAGGTACCTCTTCTCGTGCATAAAATTTCTCATATAATTCTCATTATGAAGAAGGTACATTTCCATCAAGTTTATTATGGCTTGTTAGATTTGGACACTTAAACTATGACAACCTCCACTTGTTGAAGAAAAATGGTGTTACTGGTTTGCCTACAATTCCTAGGAAACTTAAGCAATGTGATGCTTGCATTCTAGGAAAGCATAGCAAACATTCTTTTCATGATTCACATTCCAGAGCACATAGGAAAATTAAACTCATTCATTCATATTTATGTGGTCCAATGCCTGTTCCTTCTGCAAATGGAAATAAATATATGATGACATTTATTGATGACTACACCAGAATGTGTTGGGTTTATTTATTGAAGAACAAATCTAATGCTTTTCAAACATTCAAGAACTTTCTAACATGGATTGAAAATGCTGCACAATCTCATATTGGCTCTATTCACACTAATAATGGAAAAGGATACACTTCAAATGAATTTTAAAACTATCTTGGCCAAAATGGGATCAAACATCAAACTATTGTGCCTTATAATCCCCAACAAAACGGAGTAGCTGAAAGAATGAATAGGACAATCTTAAATATGGTGCACTCCATGATGTTTTTCAAAAATGTAAAATTGATGTTTTGGGCTGATGCAGTTCTATGTGCTGTATATGTAAAGAATATATGTCCATCTAATGCTATTAGAAACAAGACTCATGAAATTTGGTATGGACACATTCCTTCAGTAAAGCATCTCAAGGTCTTTGGTTCCACATGTTATGCCTTGATACCAAGGTACATAGAAACAAACTTGGTGCAAGGAGTCGTAAGTGTCTCTTCCCGGGGTATTCAAACACCTCCAAAGCATACCGTCTCTATGATGAAGTCAATAAAAAGTTTGTTGTATCCAGAGATGTAATCTTTCTTGAATCATCCAAAGCTGACAATGTTGTTGAGAAGCAACTCGATCACTTGGATAGATTCACAAATCAAAATCATTTCATGAATTTGATAATCAGATTCCACATCTTGAAGGGGGATTCCTATACTAGATCAACTTGTGGAATATTCTTCTGAAGCACTCTCTCCCCCGCATGAAACTCCAACAACGAATGATACTTTGAGTGATGTGATTGATAGAATTGGGAGACTAAATCTTGAGTCAGTCCCAACTCAAACAACTCAGCAGCGTGGACCATCTCAGAAAGGTCCCCCAAAGTGCCTGACAAAGACACTTGAAAGTGTTCATCCTGGTGACGTTGGAAAGACAGGAACTAGAAATTCAACCCGGCAAAATGGAGGTGATGTAGATGACTATGATTCACCTGTTGATATGGATGTTTCTTATGATTGTGAATTGAATTTGTCTACATATTTTGAACCAAATTCCATCAAATAAGTTGCTTCTCATGATCAATGGAAAGAAGAAATGCAAAAGGAGTATGATGCCTTGATAAAGAATGGCACTTGGAAGCTGGTTGATCCTCCATTGGGAACTAAACCAATTGGCTGCAAGTGGGTCTACGAGATCAAGTATAAAGCTGATGGCTCACTTGACAAGCACAAAGCTAGGCTTGTGGCAAAAGGTTTTACACAGAAAGAAGGGGTCGATTATGAGGAGACTTTTTCCCCCACAACAAAACGAGCTACCATCTGGACACTCTTTGCCCTATCAGCTCAGAACGATTGGAAAGTCCATCAAATGGATGTAAAAACTACTTTCTTGAATGGAGATCTAAAAGAGAATGTTTTTATGTCCCAGCCTGAAGGGTTTGTTGTGAAAGGAAATTAACATAAAGTATGAAAACTTGTGAAATCCTTGTATGGCCTCAAACAAGCACCGCGAGCCTGGTATGAAAAACTAACTAAGCATCTTCTGAAACTCAATTTCAAACATTATGATATTGATAATGAAATTTTGTTTTTCAAGAAAGTTGGAAAAATACTTGTATATCTTGTGGTATATGTAGATGATATTTTCATGACAAGGAACAATGAGAGCTACATTACATCCATAAAGAAGGAATTGAGGAAAGGTTTTGAAATGATTGATTTGGGCTATGTTCATTACTATCTTAGTATTGAAGTAACTCAACATACAGAGTTCATATTCCTTTCTCAAAAGAAGTACATTGGAGATCTGTTGAACAGGTTTGGCATGGCTGAATGAAATCCTCTGACTACTCCAATGGAACAAAACTCAAAGCTCACATCCATTGAAGGAAAAGAATTTGAGGATGCAACAAAGTATAGACAACTTGTAGGAAGTCTTAACTACCTAAATACTACCAGACCAGACATTTCGTTTGCTGTTGGAATCCTCTCTAGGTTTACGTAAAATCCTTGTGAGGGCCATTGGTCTGCTGCATAAAAGAGTTCTAATGTACTTGAAGGGAACTCAAGACTTTGGACTCAAGTAGACACAGGTGGGCGACTTCAGCTTGATTGGATACTCTGGTTCGGACTTCAATGGAGAAAAAGAAACTGGGGTATCTACTTCAGGTTATGCTATGAGTCTTGGATCAAGAGCTATCTCCTGGATATCACGCAAAAAATCAGTTCCAACAGATTCCATAACAAAGGCAGAATATGTGGCAGCATCTGAGGCAACAAAAGAAATTATATGGCTTAGGAAAATTTTGGAATATTTGCAGGTAAAACAAGTACATTCGACTCCACTCATGATTGAAAATACCTCAGAAATAAAGTTGGCCAAGAACCCAAAGTTACATGATTGAACGAAGCACATCAATATAAAATATCGTCTGATTCGACATCATGTTGAGGCCAAAACAATCCATCTTCGCCATTGTTCCACTAATGGGAATATTGCAAACATATTCACTAAAGTGCTTGGAAGAGAAAAGCTTGAAAGATTCAAAATGATGCTTGGACTCACCAACATCCCTTCATATTAAGGGGGGGAATGTTGACACCTAATCATAGGGATTAAGTGAACAATTGTAAATAATGTAAATAAATAATAGAGAAAATGGAGAGTCATCAGGATATGAATCCCAACAATCATTGCATCATGTATATAATAATGAACAACCTAAATGAATGACATAATCGCATTTTGAGGAGTTATCTCCTGGCTTGACACCCATTAATCAACCTTATGCATGATCAATGCTTGAAGCTGGCAAAACATGGAGTTTCTTCTTGTTTCCTTGGTTCAGGGCAAGTTGACAAAAGCATTGAGGATAGAGCTATGGTAGGCATGTATGACATTATTTATGTCTGTCCAGAGACACTTCTACGAGTAATTGGGTCATTACAGAAGCTTGCAGAAAGTCATGGTATTACTATTTTTGCTACTGACGAAGTTCATTGTGTTTGCAAATGGGGTCCTGATTTTTGATCTGATTACAACCACTTGTCTGTACTGAGAGAAAAATTTCAAGTAAGCAACATTGAGTTGGTAAAGCATAATATATTGATTATGGCACTTACTGCTACAACGATACATCGTGTTCGAGAAGACATTATGAATTCTCTGGGCATCAAGCCAGAGACAAAAATTGTTTTGTCATCGTTTTTTCAGACCAAATTTGAGGTCCTTCATGCATCATAGCCAAACCACTTGTCCATCATCTTACAAAGTGGATTTTCAAGATATAATTGATAATTATACTCGACAAGGGGCCCTGTCAAAGAATAACAATGCAGGAGTTGATTTTCAAAAGGATTCTATAGATAGGGACAAGGAATTTGCAAGGGAAATTGATTCTGATTTAGATGAAACATCCTCAAATTAATCAGTCAACAATGAAGAGGAGATTGATGATGATGACATCATTGCAAAAAACCAATTTAACAAAGGATGGAAGAGATACTTGTAAAGGTTACAGTATGATAGTCGAATACCTTGAGGATGAGGCTGATGAGCATATGGCTGAAGACTTTGATGTGACATTTGGTGAATTTGAAGGATCTATTTTTCAAAGAAGACCACCATTTAGAACAAGAAAGGGGTTCTTTTGAAACTGTATCGGTTGAGGAACTCCCTATACTAGGATCGGGTCCAAGTATCATATACACACCCACAAGAAAAGAGATAGAAATGATAACGGAATCTATTAGCAAGTATGGTGTAAACGCTACAGCTTACCATGCAAAATTTCCAAATGAACCAGTTGAGGCAAGTCCATGAATAGTTTCATCATGATAAACTACAGGTGGTTGTTGAAACTATTGCTTTTGGGATGGGAATTGATAAGGAAAATGTAAGGCGAATTATTCATTATGGTTGGCCACAAAGCTTGGAATCTTATTACCAGGAAGCTCGGAGAGCTGGAAGAGATGGGTTGCTGGCAGGTTTCTCTTTACATGTTAACATGAAAAGACTTCCTTTCCTATTTCCGAGTAAAATAAATGCAGAACAAACGCATAATGCACTTAATATGTTGTCAAAGTGTTTCAGATATGGTGTTTCTACCACATCTTGTAGAGCTAAGATTCTTGTACAGTAATTTGGAGAGGATTTGATTTAAACGAAATGTGGATTGTGTGATGTTTGTGTCAATGGTCCACCCAATTGTGAGAACTTGAGGAGGGAAAGGCAAGAGACCAGAGTGATGCAGTTAAGGATACACATGGCAGTGATAAAAGAAGTTCTAAATTGCCGGTAGAATGAAAAAAATCATTAATTTAGTCTTAAATGATATCAGTTCCACATAATTTTTATAATAAAAATGCTTACAAGTAAATTTTAGGGTTATAAGCTCTTTTAGCAGAGATTTGGGTCTAGTGGGCTTTCGGTCTAGATTTTGAAACTAGCTCTGATACCACGTGTGAGGCTCCCTCTTAGGGTCCTCTAACTGAAAACCAAATTTATCTAATTTTAAATACAATAAAATGGGTAATAACTTATTTCTATCTAAACATCTATTTGATGATAATATGCCATTAAAATTTATTTACCACAAATTAAATAAGTAAGAATCCCATTGCAACCATTTACATAAGTAATTAATAAATGGAGGAATACCTGTTCCAATAGCTTAGTTGAGATGCTCCTGAGCTTCTGACCCTCTTGACTACCCGACTAGATTTTCCTTCTAGCCAACTACGAAGTATTTCCTAGCCCAGGGAATCTCCACATTTTCCCTAGCCGTGCGAGCCCAAGTCCAACTAGATATAGTGTGTCCAAGTTAAACAAACACTCTCCTTCTCTCCCTTCTCTTTTCTCCACCTTCCTCCCAAAACAAAATCCTCCAAAACCACAACCACAACCAAAACCAAAACGAAGACCAAGGATACCCCCCTCCTCTCATCAGCTTTCCCCTTTTATGCCTCTTCCTCCCATCCACCTCAACCACCTATCATTAATGTCATAACTACCTCCTCATCCTTTCTTTTGACTTTTCTTACCATATCTTCTCCCAAGTAAATTTGAGAGGACATTTTGGGGATAAGATATGGATATTTAATTTGGTAATTAATTGGAGAGGACCATATCTTCTTCCAAGTAAATTTGAGAGGATATTTTGGGGATAAGATATGGATATTTAATTTGGTAATTAATTGGAGAGGACCATATCTTCTCCCAAGGAGATTTTGAGAAGACATTTTGGGGATATGGATATTTAAATTGGAATAAATGGAAGGAGACCATATCCTATCAAAATTTAAATTTGAGAAGACAAGTTGGGAATTGAATAATAACAATAATAAAATTTATATCAGTAATAAATTTACAGTTTCACCAATGTAGGTATGTACCAATATTTCTTGATGATTATAAGTCAATATTTTCAGGTAATTTAAACACTAATACAATTTGCATGATAAGATTAAGTAGGGCATTACAACAAGGTCACATCAAAGGAAATAAGTCGGAAAGGTGGTCGATTTAAGTTGTACATGAGTGGGTGGTCATTACGAGAAAGGGATGCATGATAAATAATAGTGGGCCAACGGTTACAAAGGAGAAATTATGTACCTAGCCAACCAACACATCGCTTCAAGGAATCGACCATAAATAGAAATATTCCCTTAAATTCATGCAATACATCATTCATTTCGATATTTTTAGTGTTGGGACCACCTAGAGGAGTCATCGAAGAATAAAACTAGTCTCGTCCATCCTACAATGAGCACCTACATGAAACACCTAAAAACTGCAGGAAACAGTGGGAATTGTCAAAAATTCTACAAGGGGGTGCCTAGGGCCCAAATATTCAAAAATTCTCCTCAAATAAGGCATTACAGTGAAAGGTAGGTGACCCATACCCTATGTGTTTCAATTTCATAGCTAGAAAAGAGGAAAGGAAAATAAATTTTCTTTTTTTTCCTAGTAATTACAATGTGCATAGAGATAGACAAGATTGTGTGGAGATAAAGGGAGAATTGTAGTCATCATCCTCCTAAACTCTAAACCCTCAGTCACCTGAGAAAGCTCTTAAGCTAAAGCCACCAAACTACCTAAAATGATATTTAAAAAGAGAGAAGATGACATGAGGTTTCAACAAAAGGGAGCCCACAAGAACATCTAGAATACATCTCCATACCACTATGGTAGAGATATTTAGAAGGCATCAATGGTTGGGATTCCTCGAGCTAGTTAGAGGATATGATGATGATGTAGCTCGGAAATTTGCAAGGTTACTCACACCTGATGCTAGAGTTAGTGCCACTTATGTAGTGAGAGGATTGTCAGTAACAATTACCCCTAAAATAATTAGCATAATCACTACACTTCCTTTAGGTTTACAATGGAGAAAAGAGGATAAATCTAGAAACACTTATGCCAAGAAGAAATTTTTATTGGAAGAAGAGGAACCAAGTGAGGAAAAAATTGGGATTAGAAGGGAGAGCATTCCATATCCTTGGGATGAAGTAAGCTATCACATTCTCAAGTATATTTCTTGTGAGGGAAGGCTTAGTATAGTCTATGGTTACTAGTTTAGACTCTAATATTTGGAGAAGAGTTACCTCATAATAGAAGGCTTAGTGTGCCCTACTTCTTGTTGCAATCAATAATAGACATGAGCATCAAGGTACATGAAGGAAAGCATCAACAACTGTCACATCATGGAATACTCAAGCTCATACTAGAAGATGCTCTATGCCAATTAAGAGTTCCTATTCTGTGGTCCACATTTATAGACATGTATAGAGAAGATGTAATTGAAGAAATTGTGTATGAAAGAGACCCAACCTCTAATGATGAGGAAGAAGAAGAAGAAATAGAAGAAGAACATGAAGAAGAGGAAGAAGAACTAAAAGAAGAAGAGGAAGAAGAGACTGAAGAAGAGGAAGAAGAACCTGAAGAAGGAGAAGAGGAAGAAGAGTTTGAAGAAGAGGAATAATAACCTGAAGAAGGAAAAGAGGAACATGAAGAAGAAGAGGATGAGCCAGAGGAAGAAGAGGAGGCATAGATAAATGAAACAGTGGGAGAGAAGAACAGTGGGGAAGAAGCACAAAAGTATGAGACAAGCCCTGAAACACATAGCAAGGAAGGGGACGAATCCCCAAGAGTGTCTCCTAAACCCACAGAGAAGGAGACAATTGTTGTCTTGACTTCCCTAAGCACACCCATAAAGTCAACATGAAAAAGGAAGAGACAAACTCCCCTATATTTCAAAACAAGGAGGGGCACTAGGATAAAACAAGGGAGGCCACAAACACCTACCAAGACTCTTATCATCATTGAAGACTCACTAGGAGGACAAGAAAATCTAGTCTTCCCAGAAATGAAAGGTGAAGAGTGCACATAAAAAAAACATTCCCCAAAGTCACCAATCACCTATGTTAGGAGGCTTGTCACTGGGTCAACCTCAACAAAGAAAATCAAAGAAACTTTCCCCCCTTTCAAAAAGGGAAAATCCTCCTACAGGAAACATAGACAGCCCTACAGGAAACTCTGTCAACACTACAAGAAACATAGAAAAAGGAGCAGGAAGGACAACTAGGACAAAGGAAAGGAAGCAACAACAAAAGTACAAGAGGAGAAAATAATCCAAAGACAGTAAAGGGAGAATCCCAAGAGCTGCATGAACCTAGACCACAGCCCAATATCATCTCCTATTATAGATTCATTGAGGGAGGCAAAGTAATACCACAGAAATTTTCCATCCCTCTATTCTTTGAGATTGAAAAGGAGAGAGCAAGGACACATAGCTCAATGCAAATTTCCTAGTCAAAGAATGTAGAGGATGTGGGCCATATGGAAGAGAAGCTGCTAGAGATGGGTAGAGAGTTAAGTGAGATAAGAGACAGGGAAAGAGTGATGAAATCTCAACTAGAGGTTGAGAACACATGGATGAGGAGGTAGGTACAGGAAAAAGAGATCCAATTGGCCACTATGGAAAGTCTCTCTATGGAGGCACTCCAATACAGGATGCTAGCAAAATCATATGCCTTGTACTTAAAAGAATAATGGATGAAATTTCAGATAAAGACTCTAGCACAACGAGGGACTATGCATTTCCAAGACTATAGGTAGTTCATTGAGCTCTATGACCAAGGCACCCTAGAGGATAGGGCCAATATATCTGAATTATACTTACATAACTTGGCCTTAACATACTTGAATGTGTGGGACCCCAATCCAAAGCTGGTGGACTTACAACTCATGGCCTTGGCATCATGGATGAGTCATGAGTAGGCTAGGGCTAAGGAAGTAAAGTGATTGTTGGAAAGAGAAGAAAAAAAGCCCCTTTACATCAGAGAAAAATATATCAATTCCATGGATATAATTATCACCCACAACCTCATCGCCAATGATCCCCAGCTTGCACCAAGATACCTAGCTACACAAGAGCAAGCAGTCACTCGTTTTGAGGACACTTTGAGATTGCTAGGGGGTGAAAGCTAGAAAGCATGCCAAAGGAGACGGGGCACCTTACCATACAACCTAAAGATAAGGGAGTATCATTCCCATAAAAGAATGAGGGATGCACTGGAGAGGACCCCATTGTATAAGAAAACACTGCAGAGACTCAAAATCAACTGGATTGGCTTGAAACTCAACCCACCATTGCTCCTGGGTGTGTTAGAAGGAAGAAAGGAAGAAGAAGAAAGAAAGCAGTGGGAGGAAATAGAGAATCATGTAGGATTTTATCCACAAGAGGATAATACATCAACAGAACCCTGAGATGTTAGAGAGGCCACAAGAGCAATGAAAGACATGGACATAGGTTAAGTTACTTAGAGGATGAACAACAATTTCAGTGGGGGGGGGGTAATGATGAGGCTCATCAATAGGTACATTATATGGACCTTAATTCCACTCTCCATCTTATTAAAATCAACTTTTATCACATTTCTTTACTTGTTTTGTTATATTTTTCTTAGTGAGAAGGGTAAAGATGAGATGTTATGTCATGTAGCCTAATGTGCATTAATTGCAGGATTTGGAGAAAATTTTGGCTAATTAAAGTGTAGGAACTCGAAGTAGACAAGCAAGAGGGATTTTAGTAGATTGGATCTCCCTCCTTAGCTCCTCACTCACTCGGAGATTCCTCCACCAGATCCCATCAACTTAGAGCTACAAGCAGCCAATCCACTGAGGTCATTGGCAGCCAAGCTAGTGATAGTTGAAGACAAGTTGATCTTGAGTCGAGAGCCAATCCTCCCTAAATTTAAGGAAGATTTTGGTAGCTTCAGTTGTATAAATAAGAATGCCTAGAGCCTCATTAGGATTAGACTTTTTTTGTTGCAGCCAGGAGGCATTTTCGAGTTAAGACATTGTGACTGATAACTCTTATGTAATTTTGATATTTTAATGAAAATGAGCAACATTCCCTTGGCTCAGCACTGAGTTGACTGAGAGGGCTGAAGCTCTTGGGTTAGGGCCCAACCCTAGCTACATAGGTTCCTCTTTTTGTACATGTATGCTTAGATTTCATTCATAGTTAGTTGTTGAAGTGATTTTGGATTTTTTTAGTCTGCAAGTATTTGGATGTTTACTTAGTTTTATTCCATTTGTGGATAGATATACCAGTGGTATCACAGTGACAGTAAACACTTCAGAAAATCTTGTGATAGTGGCCTTCACCTCATCTCCCTTATGGGATCATGATTTTAGGGTTCCATTCACACATAAAAAAAAAACAGATTTATTGTTTGATTACTACATAACCTAGGGTTTCTTGTTGAATAGATCACTGTCTCTAAATTTCCTAGAAGTATCTGCAAATGCCATTTTGATCTCTTGAGTTTGATATGGTTTAGAAGCACTTCCATTCATAAACTTAGCGATTAGCTATTAATAACTCTGTATTTCTCCCATTCAACTCATCTTTTCCATGTATAAATGAAATTGTGCATAAATGAAGAAAATAGTGTATGTGGTTGCAAGAGCTTCTAATCTACAGGGAGACCTCATCTCATTCTCCTCATCCAAGTCTTCTTCACCTACGCTGTCAAAGTCCACCAAATCCTAATTTTAATCCTTTTTTTGTAAGCAAAGTGGGCATTTTCCTTGAGCAAATCCAACTATTTTGAAGCATTTGACTGAGCCTTAGATAGTGTGCACCTCCTCTATGCCTTATTCTCCATTAGACACCCTTCCCACACTTCATTCTACCTTTCCTACATCCTTATAATATTTTGACATGTTTCCTGTAGTAAAACATGGCATCCTGTAGTAGAAATAAGACATCCTATAATACTACAAGAAACCCTGTAGCAGCCAGTTTTAAGCTCAAATTGAGCAGAAATGGTCATCTGAGCTTAGGTTATGCCTCCACTTGGCTTCCATACACTTGAAACTATTCTAGACCTTCCCCCCATACCTGTCTCCCATTCCAAAGAAAAAAATGGAAATTAGCATTTGCATTCATAAAACTAAAACATTAAAAAGGCTTTTTATGCAATTTCTAATTTAGCACATGCATGAAGCAATGGCAATAGTTCTTAGATAAGATTCCATGCTCAGTTAGTCCAGATCACTAGACGTTATATATAAGGTTAAGTTAGGTCTCTTTTTCAATCAAAATGTGTAGATTCTTAGCTAGATGATTTTGATGTCACTTTATAACACCTTCCAATTCAACACTTTCATTTCCTAGAGTAGGCATCATTCCTTTTTTTTGCACTAAGAAAATTTTTTCCTTTTTGAGTTGTTTGTCAGATTCATTCTATTCAATAGAAGACTGATTTGAAAAACCATAGTGGTCTATCGCCCCAGTTGAAAAGTGAAAATAGTAGACCATTGCAGCTACTATGTATACAACACTGTCACCTCCAAGTTTATACGAACCCTGGGTTGATGAAGTAAAGTCGGTAGCCCCAGAAGTTGCAACATTCTTGCTACAATATTGGTGCTCATCACTAAGGAATATTCAACGAGTGCATACACCATGCGAATGATTGGGAAGAATGCTAAAAAATAATTATTTTGGTTTATTATATTGGGTGAAATGCCATATGTTGATTCACTGGGCTGGGTTGTGCTCATAATATGTGTAATTACCTTTAACCTAATAAAGTACTAAAACCATATTCCAAATACTAGTGCAGGTGGATTAGTGCCAAAATCCACATATCTCCATGCTTTATGTTAGGTAATACATAGTTAACATAATAGATAAAGAAAATCCATTTGGAAAGTATGTTGCATGGTTATATTGTGCAGAGGTGCAGAGGAAGGTTCCTCCACACTCTGCACAAGGTTTCATCAAATTCAAAAGATGTGCATATGTTGTTTCCTGCCATAGGTAGAAAGTGAAAAGACCCATACAACTAGGAGAGTGAGAGATTTACGATTGTACGTAGCCATACATTTCTGAGTTATAGGAAAGCTGATGTGATCATTTCAGTTTCAAAAATTAACTTTTCTCATGTATATTCAATTTCCAGGATATATTTACACTTTTTATCCTTCTCAAAGTTTTTTGGAAGATTATTTTAGGGTTCAAAAACATTTAAAGCATAAATTTACAACAAAAAGTGCCATAAAACTTTACCATTAACGGTGGCATCTGTCAATATCTTTGAAAACATATTAATTTGCAGTTCAAACAACACATAAATTACAATTCTGCTAATATTTCCATAGCCTATAACTATAAAAACATATAAAATCAAAAAATACGCATTGGAAGAAGTGGCCCTTGAAGTTTAAATACCACTTATAGTTTATGTTTGTCCATTATGTACTTGGTCCTGTAAATGAGTGCGCCAAAATAACACAAGATGGTTCGCCTGTGAGACGACCCAATATTGAGGATTGTAACATCTTCATATTCATTAGATGAAGTAAATGACATTCTTCGCTCATGAACATGTGGGTTTGGAGGTTTGGCAGGCATAAAGTCTGGTAGACTTGACTTGATGTTCTGAAATGAATCTGATACTACTTCTAAGAAACAACCTTGTACTCTCATGCTAGGGCCTTCAATAGTAAACATTTATGTTTTTTTTTTTCAAACGACGATTGTGATAAGAAGGATTGGCCCCATTGCCATAATGAAGAGTCAGAACTTTATGAATGTAAGGAAGAATACCATCCATTTCTTTTTCTTTTTCCTAGTTAAATTTGATTCTATTAATTAATATGGTATAGAAACCGAAATGACCGCATATCAAAATTAATTCCCACAAACCATTGATTTCATTATGCGGGAGTGCAGAGGGAACTTGTAGAATTGCAAAACTTCTTTGAGAGCATTCCGTAATTACGCAAGTGTTTCCATCCATATCTTGACTATGATCGAGTTTCCTTCTGTCAATAGTAAATGCCATACTACATATATAAAATATTTCTGCACAAGACATTTGCAAGTAATGATGGACTATACATCAGTTGCTAGTTTATGCTAACAATAAAAGCGAATGAAAATTGACTGAATTTGTTATTTCAAGTTTGTTGCAGGTTGAAAATGTTTGATGTGAAACATATATGATTGCACTAGCATAACCATAATGCCTGTGTGCATGAGGCATGATGACCATTGTCACTTTCAAGAATCTGGGAGACCAATGAAGCTTATCTAGGGTCAAAATTTCAATTTTGAATGAAGGTATCAATGTATAGGAAATGGTAAGTTGTGTGGAGGTGGATCAGAAAATTGTGTGAATGTTGCTTTCATTGTGCGGAGTGCAGAATGCAGAGGGAGTATCCGTGGAAGAAGTTGTGCGAAGGTGTCTTTTATTGTGCAGAGGGTGGAGTGTGGATGTGCATAGGAAGCATGTGTGGAGACGAGAATAACAACATATTACAAAGACGATTGTGAAAATAAAATATTTTCAAGTAATGACAAAACACGAACCTGACATTTCCTTAATTGATTAATTAGTGATAGAGCTAGGGACTATGATGTCTTGGATACCTATACCAATAGGTTTCATTTTTCATGATTGGCAAATTCAAGTGCCAAATATGATCTACTCTGCTGCTGCAAAGATTCCATATTTGCAAGGAAAGACAAGGTGTGTACATGCCTTCATGCCTATTAAAGTTTTATGGATGACCCAACAGTCTAATTTGGATCATGCCATGTTTTCAATTTATGTTGTAGAATAGAGAAAGAAATCTGTCCAAACTGTTTAATCTTGGCAGATCAGTAGATTAGGCAGAGAAACTAAGGTTCCCAACTGTTTAATCTAGGGCCTTGGAAGAAATAAGGGTAGTGCTAGATAGGAAATGAAAGAAAAAATCCAATGGGAAAGAAAAGGCACATAAGGGGTTTGCAAGTCCAAGTGCACCCTCCAAGAAGAAAAAAAAAATGATAGGCAAACTAGTTGGGGCAAGTAGATGAGGTTGCAGAAGTGGTGTTCCTTCCAAGCTGAACTTTGCTAACCAAGTACAAGGAAAACAACACATTGGAGCATGTCTAACTTCCCTTTTTCCCTTTGTTTACCACTCATTACCAACATCCCTTCACAAGATGTGTTCATAAGAGAGATTCAAGGTTTTATGTAGGTTCTTATGCCTTCAAAAGCCACATTTCTTGTGTAAAAATCTTTTCATTTTGATCTACTCTTTAAACTAAGTTGTTTCCAAGAAAACTTAGTAGTATTACTCCTCATTCACCTTTCTCCCCTCATATTAACTCTAACTCTATTATCTAGCTCCCTATGCTTCATTTTCCCTACTATTATAACACCATGGTGTATAAACCCTAAACAATGTATAAATATCCCCTCCTTGGCATTATAGCCATAAGTTTCACTACTAGGGCATTGGATTAACACCTGGTTAAGCTCAAGAACCCAAGACTGACCCCTTTTCTCTATGAGAGCCTACCTTCATAGCCAACTCTCCATTTTGCCTAAAAAAAAAAAAAACCCTTGAAAAACCCTTTTTTGCACTTTTATACCCACTAAAAGGCTAAAAAATGATGAAATCCACTTTCCCCGCCCTATCCTAAGGTCGGGAGCCATTATGCGCCTTTTTATGACATTTTATTAAACCCGCCTATCCTAAGTTTGGTCCTTCATATGCTTTATGCGAAAAATTTCATGAAAAACCTTTATTTTCGCCTTTTCTCTAAAGATTGACGGATATATTTAATTTTTACAAAAGAAAACATTAAAAAACTATTGAAATATGTTGAAAACCCGAAGGGTCCCGCCAGGCGCAATTATCAATAAATATTATTATTTTAAGCCGCCCGTTGACCATATCTTCTGTGCAGCTTGATGGCCCGATATCCGTCCGATCAAGCCTTTCCAGATCGACGGTCGTCGTGGATTTCGGAGGGGCCCCGACGTCCGACAGATAACCGCCCGTTGACCATATCTTCCGCACATATTCCATTCCCGATAGCCGTCAGATCTCGCTCCTTAAATCCAACGGTCGTCGTGGATTTCGGAGGGGCCCTGACGTCCGACAGATATCGTCCGATATCTGCCAGACGATGATGTCACGCGAATCAACACGTCGCGCCCATGTTCCATCGGAGCCCCCTCTGACAGATTCCTTGCCGTATAGGAGGGGGCCCGATATGGTGACATCTGTCCGCTTGTGTCACCATCCTATTGTCGCTTATGTCAGCGCCACGACCGCGCACCCTGTCCTCCATTCGTCCACCTGGCTACCACCTCACCGCCCCGTGGACCGGTCTTAGGCCGCCACGTCACCTGATGACGTCCTGCTGACGTCATCCAACCCGGACCCACTTGCTGACGTCATTTAAAAAAGCGCGCCAATAAGCTAAAAAAGCCATATTTTGCCAAATTTACGTGTTTTTTGCACTTTTTTTAAAAACACTTCTGCACTCTCTGCATGCGCTTTACGACGAATAATTCGCCAACCGAGTCAAGACCAAACACAGAGCTTCAGAGCGTGAACCCAACTGCTGTTCCGACCCAAGCAATTCATTAAACAGGTATTTGTCCGTAAAACCTCCCTGCAAACCTGTTTTTTTCTCTGTAAATTCTAAAAACACCTGAACACAGTAGAAGCTTAAGAATTCACCATAAAACCACGCATACCCAGCTCCCCCTTGAAGAATTGATGGTCGAATTTCACTAGCAGAGCCATTTCGGACTGAATTTTCAGTAAAAACCCTTTTCCCGTTCGCGCAGTCGTGAACCGGAATCCATAACCCGTTTTCAATTATCAAATAGAGGTCTGCTAAACACGATAAATAGCCTTCTCAAAGAGCCAAACAATATTCCAATTGCTGTGAACCTACCCTGCTACCCTGCATTCCCCAAAATATTCCTTTCTCAGGCAGTACCTGTCTTATTTGTCAAACAACATCCAAACAAACATGGACACTCCAACGACATCAGTAGCCCTCAATGTTGCTCCCCTCAATGCCCCCCAGAGAGAGCTGGAGTGACAGGAATTGGCAGACCTAGAATACCAAATCTCAGAGGACTGCCCATCTAAATGCAAGTTCCATATTAATCTATTAAATGAGCTCAAAGCCAGACATAAAGATGGGACAGATATTCTAGGCATTTGGGAATCCTCCATCCCAATTTTCAAGCTCCCTCAGGTCAACCAGTTCCCTGACATGATTCACTTATGTGCTGTCTGCTATGACCCCATGCAGAGGGCTGTGCTTGACCCTAAAGGTGCAGTAGTATTCTACATAACCCCTGAGGCCATCAGGGAAATGCTCCAGTACAAGACCCAAAAGAAATTGGTCCCCTTGTCCCTACTGGACTTGATCAACCAAGGAGCCAAGGTATTAGCAGAAGCACAGATCCTGAAGCTAAATCAACTATTCATTACAAACTCTGACTCAGTGCTGCACCCTCCCATTTTTGATGGCTACCTCAATCAACTGGGCCTAGACCTGGCATACATGATTAGCTCAGTTTTGGGGTACAAGTCACTGGAGTTTATTGAGGAAACTGTACTAGTGATGATGACAATGTTTTCCCCTCGCAAGACTCCTATCTGTTATGATTATGCTACATACATTTCAGACAAGATGCATGAGCAATGTTTACACTTGTCCAGAGAGAAGGTGTTCAGATACACCTCATACATTTACCACCTCATCCTGTACTACCAACATGAGAAGTTCTCCTTTGAGATCAAGAGAACTGATGC
>APFE030787102.1:56257-84547 GCA_000404065.3 Pinus taeda
CCCTCCAAGACTGACTGATGAGATGCAGAGGATTCTGCAGCTATCCAGTGCATACAACATAGGGGATTGGTACTTTTACCAACACTATACTGTGATCAGAATATATGGGTGTGAGTTGCGCCCATACAGATTTCTCAGGTATGTGCCAATGAGATTGTTTGCCTTAGAATATTTCAGGCAATTTGGCAATGCCGATATGGTGCACTTTGCAGGCAGGGGCAAGAAGGCATAGCTTAAAGTAAGAAATCAACTGGGCCACTTTGTCTTAAACAAAAGAGAAGGCTGGAAAGATGCTGGCAGGAGACTAGAAGGCCTTGGCCTAAAACAAAGCTTCCTTTGGAAGCCCTATGACCCTAACATGTCCATATCCTTGAGAAGGCAGAAATACAAGCTCTCCAACTATGAACATGAGAGCATGCCCTACAATCAAAGACATGCCAACCAACCAAAATGGAGAAAGAACACATTGGAAGAGCCAATCACTCAGGAAGAACTAGTTGAAAGAGCTAGAAGGCATTTATTGAAAATGGCTGACTTAGAATCTCCTTCTCAGGTACTTACTCTGCCAAAGCCTCAAGCAGGAGCAACTGCTTCATCTTCCACAACACATCAAGAGGCAATGCAAACCACCGACCAAGAGCAAAGCAAGGGCAAAGAAAAAGTTATGGAAAAGCCACAGGTACAACAGGGTCAAGAGCAACAACCCCAATAGGAACAACAACAAAAAGACCGACAGGGTCAGGGGAAACAAACAGCAGAGGCCCAAATGGCCACCCAAGAACAGACAACACCAATGGAACCTCCAAGGCAGGATTCTAGGGTTGACTCTTCCATCCTCCAGACCCCTCTAAGGGAGGATGTAAGCAGGAAAAGAGATAGGGAAACTCCCCTTACCTCATCACCAGAGAAGAGACAAAGATTAAATCCCTTCTCAGAAGAGGAAATGCCAAGCATGGAAGCCTCAGCCAGCTCCTTGCAGCAGGATCAAGACAGGGCAGCATTAGGAGAAGTGAGCTCCTCAGGACAGAAGAAAGGAGGAGAAACAAGCATTAAACAACAGTTCAAAGATATCAAGAGAAGGAGTGAACCAATAAAGATTCAACTCTACAATCACCTGCTGAACATGGCTCCTACAAACCAACAAAGGCTCATGTTTGCCTTTGATACACAGGAGGGGAAAATGGTCATGAGCCACTTCACACCAACGGTGCAGCAACCACAATCAGCTGCAGACTATATCAGGACCAATTTGGAGGTCCTAGCAAAAGACATCCACCCAATGGATCAAATTGAGCTCCATATACAGACGGGTGAGATGGTCTATGCCACATTGGCTGATAAGACCCTGGTTAACTACAGGCTGCAAAATAGCCTCAACAATACTGCTGCACAGCTTGAGTTGGAAAGGGCTTCCTCTCAAGCTAAGGACAACAGAATCAAAGCCTTGGAGGAGATTATAATAGAGTTTGGGCATGATACCAAAGATGTTAAGGCAATGCAAGAAGTCCTCAGGCTAAGGGATGCTGATATGGCAGCAATGAAAAAGAAATTAAAAATCCCACCAACTCTTCACCCACAAACAGAAGAGGTTGCCCAGCAGAGGCAAGAAAAGGATGCAGCTGCTCTACTAATGAAATTATACAAGGAGCTCATCCAAACTCAAGAAAAGCTGCAGGAGTCAGAGGCCACATTAGAAGCAGCATTGCAGCAGAAGGAGGCAGGGCAGACCTCACAGCCACCTCCAGAAACAATAAACCTTGAGGAAACCCCTCAAGACACTGCCCCTCCCAGCCAACAAGTGCAGCAAGAAGCCCCAGAGACTTCAGCACCAACTACCTCAGCGCCAACAACAGAGCAGGCTGAAAGCCTGGACATGCAGAAGCTGAGGAAAGAGATTCAGGTCCTGGAGTCCCAGATGTCTGAGCTGAGCCAAGCCCAGGACAGTCTGGCAAAAATAAATGAAAAATATGACAAATCAAAAAAAAATGTGGCTGAAAGAGAGAGGGAGGTAAAGGCCCTCAAAAAGAGGATTGCTGAGCTAGAAAAAGAGCTCACACTGGATAAAGTTACATCAGAGCTTAAAAGGGTCATCTGGGGCAATATTGGCCAGTCTATAACAAACCAGTGGGAGTATATTGAGGCCATATATGAGCAGATAACACTCATTGGAAGAGCACGCAAAGAAATACAAAGGGCAAGGGCATCTCTAGGCAGTATGCCTGAGATTGCCACCAGGATGATAGACGTGCTGAACTACAGGACAAGCTCCCAGCTGATAAAGATGGGGATTGGAAACAGGACAGAGACCATCTCCCTAATCAAAAGAGTCCTGACATTCAGAAACCTGATTCAGACCCTGGAAAGAAGAACCCAGGACATGCAAGCAGATATAAATAAATTTCAGAACAGGTTTATGGCTTTACAGAACAGGGGGCTTCCTAGCCCATTGGATCCATCAGGAAAGTTACTCTCCCATGAGAAGTATGCTAAGAGAGTAAGCAATTTTTCAGCAACTCAGATTTCAGAGGCATCTAGTGCATCAATAGAAGCAGGCCCAGTAACAGGGCAGATTCTCTTTGATAGAGTAGATAATTTATTTTTTATTAGGAATGAAATTGCACATTTATTTGATGAGCCCCCTCATTTTTATAAATATACAGAGGCTGATGAGACCATGGGGTCAATTTTGAAACATCAGTTGCCTTCATCAGAGGTATGGGAAGAGTTAATACGATTACTGTTAAACCAAAGTCAGTAATTGTGATTTTGCCTTTGAAAAATATTTTGAATCTCATACACAGCAGGGCAAAGACACATCAGCAGGTATGCAGACAGAGGCTGAGCCAACTCAGCACAGGTGCTTGGCCACAACAGCAGCATCAGCAGTCACAGGTGACAGTGCCGAGAAGACACAGGAAGTTAGAGCTGCACAAACACGTCATTCAGCAGTTATATCAAAGCGCTCAACCGACTCCGTGAGCCCCAAAGGTCAAGATTATTCTGACAGGGGTTAAGAGCCTTTATAATTCATTAAAGATTGTAATAACTTCTCATCTGCAAGCCCTGTACGAGTAACATAAGATATTTTCCCTCTCAGATGACTCAATGCCTGAGATATTTTGTAATAGACTTCTATATATTCCCCCTCGCATTTGTTAGCAGGGGTTGGACTCTGGATGTAAGAAATCTCTTGATATCTATTCTTTAGCTCTTCTATTGTAAATCTTCAGACAACTAATACAAAGGATGATGGGATTTCTAAAGCGTTGTGTCTCTTGATGTCTTGCTGGTGTATGGCTGAATATTGCAGGATTCCTGCGTGTTTCATGGCTCAATAAGTTTTCTTGTTTCTCTCTGTTATATGTTTTCTATCTTTCATATATCATTCATGTTTTCCATATATTACATATCTAAATAGCAAGGAAAAAGAATAGTCTCAGGATTTAATCACAGATTACCCTGACCTCAATCTAAGCTATTATAAATGTTTTCTTCAGTTATGGTAATGGAAGTGTAATTCTTAATTGCTACCTTTCACACTATATCAACACAGTGATCTACTATTTTAGGAATTCAGGTATTGCTCCTAAGTAATAGGTTCCATTCTCACATCCCAGCTCAGTGAAGAATTCTTAACTGCTCTTCCCTAGTTGATTCACACTTCACCCTCACAATTTACAATTTGTTTTATGAAATATATAAAGGCCCTGTAATTCCAGCTGCACGAAACCCGGATCTCAAGGAGACAACAGCTACAGACCCCATTGCCCAATGGATTAATTCATCTGCAGAGAACACTTCAAAGCTATCAGAAAAACATCCTCCCAACCAAACACAAAAAACAAACAAACCTTTACTTCATAACTAGCCTAAAAACTACACCAAAACAGTGACAAACCTTACAGAGAGAGCCCTCTCTGATTACCCAGGCTAGAAGCTGTAATCCTAAGATTGGTTAGTGGTTACCCCGGCCGTATTCCCTTGGGAGTCATAGGGAACAACCTGGGTGCTAACATGATGCATTGCAGTTTTTACCCTTGTTATATATTTAAATTATAATTAATAATACACTTTTTTTTTCATACCTCATTTTTGAAATAGTCACAACAATTGTTTATTTCAATATATAATTTAATATTCAAAAGTATGTGTGTAGATAAAGGAATTGTTTTTTTTGACAAAAACATAAATATGCTATTTTAATTAAAGAGCTACAATTTTGGCTAGCATCAAAGTACATGGGGTTGTTCCTTATGCTTCATCATTCAAAAACACTTTTCTAAAATTTCAAAAAAGAGCTTACAACATATTAAAAATATTTTTTTCTAAGTTGACTTATAAGTGGTATTTATATCATCACCTAATAGCTTAATAATACAAAAAAAACATAAAACTCGATGATAAACATGGAGACTATTTTCTTTATTATGACATCATTTGTATGGTGGAATTTTTACTTCCCAATTTCTGTTGGATATTTTAGTTGATGAATTATTTCATCTTATTTGAACCCATCTCGGATCAAATTATTTGTAGTCTTGTTGTCTGAGGTAGTGGATGGATTGTCCTTACAAAGGTGAAGGAACAAATTGCAACACATATTGCATTTTTCTTTAAGGGTGTCTATCTTTTTCTTTTGCTACACTAAGATGCTCATAACGTTTGCATGTTGAGAAATGCAATGGTGTTGATTTTATTGTACTTTAGAAGTTACTGAGAACAATGAGATAATATTCGATTGGATAAAGTCCTCATGCCTTATCAATATCTTATGTTCCAATAAATATTTGCTTTCCACATTTTCTAAACCTATAAAACCAAACTTGACATGGAAATCTGTTAAAATTTGAACTAGGGCCAAATTCCATTTTGAACAACTCATTTAATGGACATGATTATTGTATTGAATTCCTCTTTTCGAGAGGACCAAAATCAACCTAAAGATCATAAAATTTGGATAAGGAAAAATATGTTTTCAAGGTCAATCCCACACATGTGCAAATTGTTAAGGTTGGCCACATCATCATGTAGGTTCATGAAACCCAATGGACATGTCGCTTGACCCTCAACGACTTGTATAAATAACATAGACCTCCATCCTCATTTGGCACCTCATTAACTCAATACATTCTTCTCTCTCCTCCTATGATTGGTTCATACACCTTATTGGGCATCTCTTTTTCTCACACATGTGACAGAAAGAAGGATGAATTTTAGAGGTTGAATTTCAGATATGTTGCAGGGTTTAACCAACATTGTCCAAGGGGTATTTGACCAATTTTGACTATGATTTTTGTGGGAATATTTCAGTTTGGGCAGGCTGCATTGCTTGGCACACAAACTGATATTTTCTCGGCTTGTTGACTGAGTTGACCACAAGATAGAAGTGCAGAATTTGACCAAGTTTGACCACTGTTTTGGGTTGACTTTGACCAACAAAGAAGGTTGAGTTTGACTGAGGTACATTGAGGACTTTTTGTTATTGTGTTGACCAATGTTTATTTTCTGGTTAGGGCTATTGACTGTTGCTATCTAGAAGCAAGAAAATATCATATTGATTAGGTTGTTTTGGACAATGCTTTTGATCATCTATTGACAATTCAATATTGACTTTATTGTACTCTCTCTCTGCTAAACATTTGATATAATAATAAGAAGAATTGATCAAAGGGTTTTCCCCATCTTGGGATTTTTCCCTGGCATTCACCAAATCTTGGTGTTCTCTTGTCTTGGCTTGTATTCTTCTTTTATTGTTTATGTTCTATCTACATTTTCTATCAATATGATGATTAATGTGATTTCTATTGGAAATTAAATTGGAAATTGTCATTGGGCGAACTAAAGGACATTCAAGAAATTGTTGTAAGCATAAAATATATCATTGTTAACTAAAATTAACAAAATCTAAACTAGTAACTTCTACCCTATTGAGAGGGACAAGTATGGTGTCAACAGAATTCCAAGAGAATCATAAAATCCTTTTTTTTTGTTGAGATGACTTTCACAAATATCAACACCAAATTTATTTCACAAGAGAAGGGGAAATAGGTAAGTATGTGGGTAGAGACTAGGAGATAAAGGTTCTTCTCATAGAAAGATGGAAACGAAATCCCTCTAAAACCCATCCTTCACCAAGTTCTCCTTGTGAAACATACCTAGAAACAAATAGAGTGAACAAGATAAACATACAAATAGAAGCACATAGGACCAAATTAAACTACTCTTCCTTATAGAAAGACGAATTCCAAAAATAATCTAGCACCTAACCTTGAAATTTTCCAACACTAAGATTTAAAACATTCCAAATTGGAGAGCAAATACCTATGAACCATTATAACGAGAACACTTATTAGATTGTCAAAAACTCTAGAGAAACAACCAAAATTACACCCATTTTCGGTACAAAACCTCATCATTAACCCACAAGGATTGAGCTAAACGTGAATGAAGCATTCTCTAACTGTGAACATAGAGGGAATGCATATGTTGAAGAGTATATGGGGTGTCCTCGACTCCATCTTCTTGATGCCACTATGGAGATGTAAAATGATTTGTTTCATGTGATATTAAATGAGAATAATACACACTTCCAAATTATACTCCATAAGCCATTCAAAATAATACTTAGGGATGGGGATTTTTCATAACCCTTTTTAAACTATGTTCCTTAGTCGAGCTATGTGGCTCTCTTATCTTAATAATCTACTTCAACAATAAGGTATCTTTTGATATTAAAGAAAGAGATGTTTAAGAAGGACCTAGATTATTTTTTTGGTAAGTGTGGATAAGTGCTAATTTACTTCAAGGTGGAAGATTTTCTAATCATTTCATTGATAATTATCATTGAGTCTCCAAAAACTAATAATGATCTAATATTGGTTTCTCTAGCCAAGATAAGATAGTACATAAGCTTTTTCTTAGTTGGTTATAATTTGACTAAGTACACATGTATAGGATACGACCATTGTTCCTCTAAGATCATGAAGACTGCCTCCCATTCCTACAACCCCTAGATTCTTCCTTGACACACCAACTAAAAACAATGCGTGGGAACATTATTGAGATTTATACTCAAAATTTTTATGTTCCTCCATCTAAATTTCCCATTATGCACTTGATTTGTATAATTGGCATGGGGGGAGAATGCTTCTTTTCTAAAGTTCAATTTGGTTAAACAAATTTCCTCATCCCTAAACAAGCCCTGCATATTAGGTCTACATCCGCCATTGAGAAATTTTGAAATTAGCACACCGACTTTGGCAATCATCATAGTCGGATTATCCATTATTTGTTTAAATATTATATTGTTATGTGCTAAGCATGTCATCCAATGTATATATCTTGGGAGTGGATTGTTGAATGGTCTAATAGGCATGGGGGAATAGTTATTTTTTCCAAAGTTCAAATTAATTAAGCCAAATCTCTTCATCCTTGTCCAAGGCACACACATAAAGTTTGGGTCTAATGTCAAGAAATTTGAAACACGTACTTTGGCTTTAGAAGAGATCACGACTAGCTTATTCGTAATTTGATTGAATATTTTATTATTATGTGCTACCCATATCTTCCAAAATATATATTTTGGGAGTGCATTCTACACAATTTTGAAACTAATATTGTTTTAAAAATATCCTTGATAACTCTTGATCCATAAGCTAAACATCTCTTTTGAGAAGGGCCATATCACATGCTGACTTATGTCTAGAAAGGAAAAAGACCAAAACTTTCTTGTAAAGTTGCACTTCAAAAATAAGTGATGTATTGTTTCCTTTGTTGATTGGCATAAATCTCACTTGGAAAGACCTTGTATTCCCATTTTGTAGGTTTTGGGATATTAGAAGCTTGTCATGTATCACGATCTAGCAAAAAATGTTGATCTTTGGGAGCCCATTGTTGTGGAAAATTTGATTCCAAAATGGAGATTACTATGGAATGGGAAGGGATGATAATTGCATCAAGTACCCATCCTTAACTCTATAAAATGAATGACCCCAAAATTTTCAGACTTTGACATGGATATACCATGGGGCACACCCACTAAGTCTTTGATAGAGAATATGAAGGGGCACAATGGCTCTAGGCAACCCATATGCTCCAACCTAGTGATTGTTCAGAGTTTTTTGTCCATATTGAAATAAAAATATTAGAAAAAAAATACAAGAGATGGACGCTCGCAGAAAAGGCTTTTAGTATGATTCTATTATCTCAATGTTTAATGATACAAATATTTATAATATAATGAATAAACCACTTGATATGTTCTTAGCTTGATCCCTTATAAAAGAGATAAATAAGGAAGAGAGAAAATATGATCTAGGCTCTAGAAAATAGGATCTAGGATCTAGAAACTCTATAAACATTATTAGGATAAAAATTATATCCCAAGATGTAAAATAACCAAAAGTTGTACATTAGGATGCAATGCTTGTTTACATGAGTAAGAGGCTAACATTCCCCCCTTCAATCATAAGTCTGAACAATAATACCATAAATTCAATATAGACTCGTAATATCTCTAAGTATTCATGTTGAAACTTTCGTGTTGAGTTGCAATGAAGAACTACCTGAAAATTTGCCAAAATTGGAAGTTGAAAACTCCAATATGAAGAGAGCACACCAAGAGTAATGAATTAGCTGCAAGTCTGATACATCCTTGAATTGTTTGACAACTCAATCTAATGCCAAACTGCAATGTAAAAGGATCCATCTATCCTTTGTTAGGTCCAATGACCATCAAGTGAACAAAAATGCCCATATTTTCTCTCAATCAACATCCTAATCGCTTTCCCACTGCAAAGTTTGTCGTCCACTGAAAAATTGTATTGTTTTTGAAACTTTCATTCTGACAACCATCATCATCAATTTAATTTCAATTTCATCATCAATTCCCCTCTTTGTCAACCTAAAAGGAGAGACCAATTCACTTGATTTTTGAATTCCCCCCCTTAAGATGTAGGAGAGTTTCATTGTTGTACTCCCCCTTTCAAGCACATGAGAGTACCATCTTCTTTTCACTATTGGCTGCAATATTTTCTTTCATGCGAGATTGAATTCTTTGATAAAACATACTTAATCGTTTGATTGATGATAACCAATCCCAAGGAGAAATCCATGCATAATTAATCTTCAATTTGGTTGGTTTTTTTCTTTTGGAACAACTCTGATGAATGATTCATCTTGCCACATCAATGGTGATAGAGATGCAGATCCAAACAATTATCTTCCATATCCTCAACTCTTTGATAATGCTGACATTTTGCTTTTTGTTTACAACTCTTTGATAATGCTAACATTTTGGTTTTTGTTTAACTTTCTCGTTGATTGCTGATGTTGTTTGATAAAAAAATCCTTCATTGATGAATTTGATTAGTTTTGAATAATCAAGAATATGCAAATTGTAATAATCTTTGTCATATCCTAAACCATATCAATTTTTGTTGCACGAAATTTCTTCCCATAATTTGATGATTGACTTGGAAAAAGTAGGTTGAACTTGATCATGTACAACTTTATCATCTTCTACATTTGTATTTACCTCACTGAGAGGGTTGTTAGGAACTAGAACCAGTTCAGAATCACGTCTCTTCTGTTGCACCTCCTCTTGTTTTAGTTGTGACTCAAGTTAAAGAAACTCAATCATCTCCCGTGCATGATGTAGATACATTTTAATATCAGTAAGAGTGGTTTTGTTGATTTTCACTGCGTCCTCAACTGTAGATAATATTAAAGTGTTTAGAAACTCTAACATAGTTTGCTCCATTAGAACTAGCTTGCTTGAACTCTTACATTCACTCACTTGAACTTTTGAACTCACTCGTTTGATCTTTGCTTCAACATAGTGAGGGTGTAGAATACCACCAAAAATGCACCCAAGTTAATGATTTTTACAATGTAATGAGCATATGACTTCTTATCTAGCTTTGAAAGAACTCAACCCCTATCAATTATGACTTAATGATTCAATGAAAGTTTGAATATTCGATTCAATAAAAAATGCACCCCATACAAGTTACTATAAGATTTGATTTGCTTTGACTTTTACAATGCTCGCAATTTGACTTTTCAAACCCCTTTGAAGTAAACATTACTTCAAATTATATTTTGACTCCCCTTAAAATAAAAAAAATTCAAATTACATCAAATCTTATGCACTCTTTTACACAAATAAATTCTCTTTGGAAAACTTAATTTTTTCATAAAACAATAAAATAATAATACTTTGGAATAATAACTTTTTATAACAAAAAGTAATAAAAGCGTGTTTGTTCCCTATTTTTCTTAAGGCTGATACTATATTACATGGGATTACATTATTCACTTAAAAAAGACTTGAACTTGAAACCTAGCCAACCAAAGTCCATCACTAAATGCAGAGATAACTTGAAACCTATCAAACCAAAGTCCATCACTAGTTGCAGAGATGCCTCACCTGGGATGGGATAAAAGTGTGTTCCTTTCTCAAATGAACACAAACTCTTTATAAAGGGGTGTTGCATATGACATACCAGTTTACACCGTCCACAGTGACAGATCCGTTAACAGAGACGCCCTGCTCCATTAAGACTGTGACAACTCCTCCACATTGCTGGCTATACGTTGGTGGTGGTCCAGCGCAGGCTCCTCGACGATGGTCTCACGGTGCTTCCAAGTAGGTCCTGGACTAACAATCTTCCTCACTGCTTCTTCCAACAACACAACAACAATCAGGCATTTTCTTCTTTCACCAATTAAAATAATAAAACCTTTTTATCTACACCAATGTTTGCAATATCGAAATCAATGTTTGGTTACATCAAATTGATCTACACAACAATAGTCTAACATCTACAATCAAAACAATTTGGCATTAATTGCATCTTCAATTGATCGATCCGAGATGAGAAGTTGTGTGAATTGAATTGTAAACTTCTGCACGATTCAGTTGTCAATCAACAAAAACTCTAAACAATATTTAAAGCAGGTTAATGCCCTCAGTATACAAGGGCGACTTGCTTTCTCTCACAATCCATTCAAATTTTCCATCGGATTCAGCTACTTCAATGCTGCCCTACCTTGTCACATGGAAATTTTGTTGAAGGTGATTCAGGCCAAACGATTTATGCAAATGACCAAGAAAATCTGCTATTGATTGGTAAAGGGTTTGCGTTCTTCCATCCATAAGGTTGCAAGTTTGCTTCTATTCAAAGAGGAAATGAATTTTGTTGAAGGTGATTCTGGCCAAACGATTTATGCAAATGACCAAAAAAAATCTGCTATTGATTGGTACAGGGTTTGCATTCTTCTATCCATAAGGTTGCAAGTTTGCTTCTATTCAAAGAGGAAATGAAAAAACACTCCCTGCACACTTCACGATGGGACACATAACTGGAAACATATTAATATCCTGAGCCTTGAAGACTTTTCCAAACGCAGAGATTGAATGCTCATAGTTACAACAAATCATATATTCAATATCCAGGTGTCAGATGACTGATTACAAAAGCCACTATAGATTTGATCATGGTAGAGAATTATTTTTATGGTTTGACCAAAGAGTAATTAATTCAACTTATCTATGCGATTCATCTCCAAAATTCAATGCTCCACCATAAACCTGGAAACTTATCTTTGACAGCGTTTGTAGTTCCAGCTTTCAACAGGATTCAAACGAACTCTCACGCATATCTGTTTTCCTCTGCCCACAAATGATATCCATTCAGGTTTGAGACCTCTGTGGTATAATAATTTTTGATCAGTCATCGATTCTCAGAAGAAAGATTTTTCTGCAATCCTTTAGAATCCCAACTAGGATCCAATCATCAGGGCAACTGAAGCTTGATAGAGAAGATCAGCTATAGGTTATAAATAGAGATGATGAAAGCAAGAGACAGGTCCGCTCTCCAATTTTTGAGATAATAGGCTGCTCTTTATTTAAAGGAATAATTAATTAATTTTTTAATTTTATTTAAAAATTTTCCATTACTTTAATAATAATTATTAATATAAAATTAATAATAATTAAAAGATAATAGTTAATTTAATTTTAATTATAAAGTAGAAGCTTGTTTTATTAATTGATATTACAATAATAGTTATAAATTTATATAATCAATATTATAATAATGAATAATATAAATATAAAGAATTAATTCTTATAATTATTATTGATTAGAAATTAATAATTATTATTAATATGAATTTATTAATAATTATTATTTCTTTCTTAGTTAATTGGATTAATATAATTATTATTTATTAGTTAATTGGAATTAATATTAATATTAATATTATTATTATTATTATTATTATACTGAGGGGTTAATTTTTCTGATTAGGGGAAACCAGCTTCCACTAATCTCCATACCGTTGTCTCTGTTGAGATTGTGCGGGTGTTTGATAATCTCCAGGGCTTCTCTGATCTTTCGCTTATGTTGCTGCTCCTCCTTGGCGATAATGGAGGCGTTTTCCAATAAGACATGGTGCTTAGTTTTTGACGAGTGTTCTGCAAGGGCGGAGGAACGAGACCTTTCATTTTTAATATCAGCCCCATGCTCTTTGAGTCTTGTCTGCAGAGAACGACCAGTTTCACCAATGTAGCTTTTCCCACATGAGCAATCGATTTTATAGACCCCTTTTAGTTGATGTTTATCAATGTTATCTTTAACCGATCTCATACTTTGCCTGATTGTCCCAGGGGCTGAGAATTGTGTGCTTATGTTTTTTCTTCTTAGGATCTTCACCATCTTATCTGTAACTCCATGAATGTAAGGAAGAAAAACCCTACCACCCTCAGGTTGATCTCTGGTCTTAGGTTCATGAGATAACAATCTTTTCTCGGCTTTCTGAATTGCTCTTTTAATCTCATTTTCTTTGTAGCCTAAAACTTTAAAGGTTGAGACTAAATGCTTCTTTTCTTCATCCAGATGATCAGCGTCAGAAATTCGAAGGGCCCTGACAGCAAGAGTGTTTAGAACACCAAGCTTCTGGGCTGGATGATGGTGGGAGTCAGCATGGAGGTAATTCTCAGTATGGGTAGACTTTCTGAAAACTTTGTGCCCAATGGAGCCATCATCTCTTCTCATGATGAGGATTATTATAAGCACATTAATTTAGGCCAACAATTTTAATAGGGATGCCATCCACGAATATGGGGAAGCATATCGTCGATCTTCCAACAGGTTATACGCATACATGTATGTATGTATATAACCTTGTCAGCACATTGGAGGGTTGCCCTCTCTATATCTCTCCAGGCGCAAACACACACATATAGCCCCGGTAATTTTTACTAACTATTCCTGATATGCATGTTTTTTGGTATATTATTGAACTTATTCTTTATATAATTACTTGAGAAATGTGTAATTAACATGAATATGTATTATTATCAATAGAAACAATAATTACCAATAATTATATTTACATTGAAGGCATTTATAAGGGGAGGTTTCTCTAGCGGATTTCGTCGTTTGTCCAAAGTTGATAAGAATAAGCCATGTGTCTATAATTTATTGTATCTTTTTTAACAATTTCAGAGCATTAGAGATGTGGTCATCATATGGCTTCAGCCCTACTCGTCGGCAAGATACTCATGTAGTAATTTGTATTCTTTTATACCATCACCCTTAATCTTTGATGCACTGCTAACCTCTCAAAGATGAGCAAACAGAGGCATTGCAGATAAGTCACAGAGTAGGCTTGCGGTAAATTTGCAATTGAAATCGACGTGGGTTTGGATCGACACTTTCATCACCGCTAAGGCACTGGGAGATTCTCGTGAATTTTTGGCACCTTCTAGCAATGAAACAAAGTGAAAAACATCCATTTTCCTAGGAATCGATGTGATTTCTCAAGAAGAACATTTGTTGGAGGCTTTAATTCTTCTTCAAAAGTCTATGTTAGAGAAACAAGGGGTCGTTCTCTTGATTTAACCAAATTAACAGAGGTTAGCCCTTCAGAGCACCATCAGAAAGTGGAAGTTGTCTATTTAGGGAAACCATCTACTCGGTAGCGTCGACTAGCTACAAGAAGAAAATCAACTCAGAATTTGGTTCAGATAAAATACCTCTATTATAAAATAACTAAAAGAAAGCAAGAACGTGTGTCTCTGAAAGTAGAATCGTTGCAACATTAGATGTCGAATTATATGGAGTGCATGCTAAATAAAAATTTTCTTACACAGGAATAGGTTTTACGCCTTTCAAACGTAATACAAACTGACATTTCTTTAAAGACACACACATCAAGGTTTGTCGATATTTATGAACCCACACTATATAGTTAGGATTACTTGTGCACTCCCTTGAAAATAAAGATAAATTTGGATAGGAGAATTGCAAATTGAAGCTTAAGTTGGAATTTCTCAATCCGTGTTGTTCTTCATCTATTCATTTACATGTCCTACTACTTTTTTTTTTGTAAGTTTGGCAAAAGTGAGGCGACATCACAGCCATGTCCAAGATCGGCACCTAAATAAGGTGTGGATTTGAATCATTTACTTAACATCTAGGAGTTATTTAATGTTAAAGTTGGAAACTAGGGCCAAACTCCATGTGGGTCATCCTATTTATGGCAGCTAATATTTTTCTTGGATCCCTCTCATTGAGAGGTGTAGGATTGATCTAAAGATCATTCGATTCTGATCAGTAGTCTGGAGTTATGAATTTAATTGTGTTATAAGACAATTCGACAAGGTTGGCCACCAACCAAACTGCCCCCACTTGTGCTCAACGTTTTAGTATAAATAGAGGTGGCCTTCAAGTCATTTTCACACTCACACTCTTGTGATCTCTCTCTTCATTTTGTTTTGGGTTTTGATGAAGGATAGATCTAGGGGAGTGCCCTAGGCTCTACGCTGCCCTAATGAAGAATCCCTACGCAGTCAATGAAGAAGCCTTAACACAGTCATGGAGGAGACTTCTATAGCGGAGCAAGGAGAAGTTCTAACTGCCCTAAACACAGGTCTAGAGGAGACCCTAAGCAGTTGTCCTTAAAAGCCCTAAACGTTGTCATAGGAAAAGACATATAACCGCAGAGAAATGAGGGTCATGTTGTGCCCTAGCCGCAGAGAATAGAAGGACTAACACAACAGTATAGATGCATATGAATGATGTATAAAGGAAGCCTCAATGTGCCCTAGCTGCAACCAAGGATGAGGCCTAATTAGATGTGGAAGACAGGCCCTAAACACTGATGTATGAGGCTAAATCAACAGTTTAGTTTGTGCCCTAATCACTGTCCGGGTGTGCCCTAACCTCAGGCCTTACTCTGTAGCAAAAGAAGGACTAGATGTTGCCCTACATTTGCTATTGAAGAAGGCTCCTGTATGGTGTATAGAGGAAGCCTAGTCATGTGTTCAACACCTTTTTTGGGACAACTGATTGCACAGGAAGGAGTGCAAGGCCAGAACCTTAATCTAAGTTCCAGATGGATAGTTTGTGTTGGGATGGTACTAAGAGCCCTTGGTCAATGAAGTGTCAAGTAAAGAGATTACCATGTGTGGGCAACTATCTTCAGTATAAGGTTATGACTGTGTTGTGTGTTATCTTGTGAACACATGAAAGTGGTATCTTCAGTATGATGTATGGCATGTTAGATATATACATGTTGTAATGAATGGACACAGATTCAGTGATGATTGATCAGAGATCCTAGAGTTTAATAATGTTCTTACTATAGTGGTATTTGGGTTTATGACTGTATGAAAAAACAATGACATGATGCCATATCCTGTGATTACAAGTGAAGGACAGTCTTGTGGACGGCAAAGACAACCTTCCCTTAGAGGACAGTTGCAGACAAATCTGGGCTTTGGACCTGTTGAAGGAGTCTAGTTGCTCTGCTAGGCTATAAGCCATAGCAAGCAACTAAGACTGGTGAGTATAAATGGTTGCATCGTATTAGACGCAGTGATGGATGAAACATGATGGGTGCAACATTGGGTGCAGCTCAGTGTTGGGAGCAGCACAGTGATGAGTGCATCTCAGCGATGGGAGTAGCACAGTGATGAGAGCAGCTCAGTTATTGGGAGCAGCACAGTGATAGGTGCAACAGTATGAAGTGTACAGCATGGTCATGAGGTCCAGCATTGTGATGATGGGTGCAACATGATGACGAGATGCAGCAGAATGAGAGGTGAAGGAGTCACCTTGTAGAATCAGTTGATCTCGTGTATCATCTTCTTAGTGATGATCTCTGCTCTTATTTAGATAAGTCAAAGTGTTGACTTCTGTTGTAAATGTACTATCTCTCTCTCTCTCTCTCTGCTAAACTATTGAAGGACATATAATAAGAATTTATCAAGGGTTTCCCCACATTGGGGTTTGTCCCCTGCTAGCGCCACATCTTGTGTCCTCTTGTCTTGTCTTGTCTTTTGCAATTTATGTTTGTGTTCTATCTGCAGTTTAATTTAATGTTGATGTGATTTCTAATCTAGAAAAGATATTGAGTTAACTGTGAAAATTGAAATAAATTGCTCTAAGCATAGAACATACCTAAAATTAACACTTAACAATGCCCCCTGATCACTGCCTATCTAATACCTCATGGTCATAGGTCATACTACTTAGCCATACTTGGTCCAACTTTAAACCATCTAAATAGATGTATGCAATGGTTTTTTGCAATTTGATTATTAACTATCCAGAGTCCAGAGTAGGACCGAGAAAGCTAAAAAATGTTTAATCTATACTCAAGTAGGATGATTTCTTGTCATTTGTCACATTTTATACCTCCATAAACAAGAAAAATTCCTATTTTCAGTGCAGCTAAAAGGCCCAATTAGTCACTCCTTGATCTATAGCTTCATAGGTCTAAACCTTTCTTCTTGCTTCAAAACATTTTAAGATAATTTGGACACTAATCATATTCAATTAACCCTATAGTTATAAGGAAATTATCTTTCAAAAATGCAGTATGAAAATGGAAAACCCCAATCCGTGAATTTAAAATTAAAGAAATATTTTGAAATGATTTTGATGCAGCAAGAAGATATCAACTGTAACCATGAGAATTATAGGATTTTGAAATGATTGTAGCACAATTAGTTAATAGGAAAGTATAATATGTAATTAAAGGTTCTTCTAAAAATGGCTCACAAGATGGAGCAACTTGTACAAGGTCACTGTACCTTTGGAAATTGGTCAAGTATTTTTTTTATGTTGTATAAAAACTTGGCGGAATCATACATTTGTCCAAAGGCACATGTACAGTTCTACAGTGGCGCTAAAACCAAATCCATGAACGAGTTGTAATTCCTCGAGAATGAAGGAATGAACAATGGAATTGTAGAATATGAATGAATTGAAATGTGGTATGTGAGACAAGTGTGATGAACATGAAAGGAGAGTATGAAAATATTTTCATGTTTTGAATCACTATATTAGGAGCTAAATATATGTAATAAAAGAGTTTAGCTAAAGGAGAAACAATGTGGTAGACGGGAGAATGATGTTTTCATGAAATAGATGGCTATGCTATACAAGTTTTGTGGCCTTATGAAAGTGCAAGATGATATATAGCCTCCTAAAACTATTAACTCTCTCTCTCATTGGCCATTTGGATTTGTGGACATTTAATAAAATATTTTCTATTATATTCTTCCTAGGGAATATTTAATATTTGTAGAATTAATCTTGCATTATGATCACAAACTTTCACAATGCGAGAGGAGATGTTCAATTTTGGTTCGTCCTCTGCAATTCGTGACCACTAACTGTGGTAGCTTTGTTATAGAAAAGGCCTTAAAATTACTATTTTTATGCTGTAAGGCGTTCCCCTCTTAAATCCATCCCCCTTTTTTCCTACCTGTCATCCTTGGACACCGTACGATTAGATGTTAGACGATTAAAAAATTTGAACCGTCGATCAAAATAGTTACAAATTCGTTGGAAATAGTTACAAATTTGTTACGGAGGCAGACAATTGCAGTCTGGATTTTATGAAGAATTGTGTAGCTAATTTGGCTACAGCACCTCCCCTTGATCCCTCCAAGCCACTCTGGCAGATTCATTTTCTACACGTTAGATTGGAGGATGCAGAGTCCAGCGCCCTCTGAATCTTGTAATTCCCTATTAACTTGATGAGACCCAAGCCGAGGGAATCTCAAAATCAAAACTAGAGGACAAGAAATTTGATGGTAAGCAACATCTTTCATCGAATTTGCGAGTGCGTTCAGCAATTTTGGTGAATACAAGGTCTGCTCCAGGACTCCATGTACTCTTCCTATTTGCTAAAATTTCAAAAGTGTGCAGTGTTTATAATATGTCTGGTCTTCTTCTACATCTTGGATATCACTGCAGAAGCTCTTACATGATTCATTCAACTAAAATTAGTATTGTTGATTTTGGTGGCACTTTTGTTCTCCAGCTTGATGATTGGGTGTTGTGCTGAATTTACAAGAAAAATGGTAATTGTCAGAGAGTACAAGGGGTAGAATGAGATGAATCACCAAGTGTAGATGAAGTGATGGCTTCTTTGCCTCATATTGATCAGCAAAACAAACTGCAACTGCCAAAAATTGCCTCTTTCAGTGTGTTGTTGGAGAGTGACGATATTTTCATAGATGGTTTTTTAAACGATGAAGCCATGGATGGCAATGGAAACAGCAGCAGACTACCTCAAGTCTAGTCCTCCAACCTCTCTCACAACAATTTCAGCAATAACAGTGACAACAATAGCAATTTCTGATATGAAGATGTCCCAAAACAAGAAGAATTAGCAGTGGAGAATGACAACAAATTCAATTCTCTTAAGAGGACCCTCTCCTTAGCATATGGGGATGATGAAACCAACCCTGCAAAGAGATTCAACATGTAGAACAACTACAGCTACAATGTCAACAATAATGTTTCAGCCTTTCTTAATGCAATGCAACCCAATCAAACTTTCCAACAACAGAACTTCCTAAGCACATTGATGGTAGTCAACAGAATTTCAGACTTCCCTGCATTCAAAACATGCATTGGACCACCTAAGCAAACATAAAAAAAAAAATTCAACAGCTGCAAAGCCACTGACGTTTGACACACAAACAATATATCTAGGATAGTGATTTGATCTTTATCGAATTTAAATGTCATAAAAACAATGTATGAAACAACTAAATTCCCCCATTTCACAATTAGTATAACAACACATGCATGAACACCATAACATTAGAAAAAATAGCACGCCATGAATTGGGCAATGGAATGAAAACATACAGGACAGTCTTCATCCCTCTTGATCAGATTTACATGTACTGGAACCCTCCTATCTGTTGGCTCCAATTCTTTAGGGCATTTAGACTTCTGGATACTATGCAGAAAAACAATTCAATGCCTATAAAAAAAATTGCAGTGTAGCATGAAAATCAGATTATGCTTGTTTAAACTGACATAATATGCAGCTTTCATCATAAAAATAAAAATGCTAGCACATACTACTTGACACAGCATTACCATTTAGAATAACCATAATTGTCCAAAAGACATAACTCGCACAAATGCTGCTTGATTGAAAATAACGCTAAAGCACAATTCCCATTCTAAAATCTAATTTATGCATCCCTGTAATAAAAGTGGCATCATATAGAATGCTTCAAGATAGGTCTGCAATTAGCTAAGTAATTGGACCGTTGAGAGGCCATGATGGATGAAATTCGTATATATTATTATTCTCCAAGGACCACGGAGCTAACTGAAATCCGTTTTTATATGATTTGTGACACAAGCAAAGTTAGTCAATATTACCATACTAGCTGACAATAGAGTTTCAGATAACAATGTGATATGGTTTAAGGTCTTCATATCACACCAGAGTTTGAATTCAACAGTGAGCCTTATGATAAATACAACAAATTGTATCTTTGCACATTGTTTGATTTCTCCACTGGATTTGGTTTTGCAAGCATCATAAAAACAATGTATGAAACAACTAAATTCCCCCATTTCATAATTAGTATAACATCACATGCATGAACACCATAACCTTATAAAAACTAGCATGCCATGAATTGGACAATGGAATGAAAACATATAGGACATTCTTCATCCCTCGTGATCAAATTGACATGTACTGGAACCCTCTTGTCTGTTGGCTCCAATTCTTTAGGGCATTCAGACTTCTGGATACTCTGCAGAAAACAATTCAATGCCTATGAAAAAAATTGCAGTGTAGCATGAAAATCAGATTATGCTTGTTTAAATTGACATTATGCAGCTTTCATCATAAAAATAAAAATGCTAGCACATACTACTTGACACAACGTAACCATTTAGAATAACCATAATTGTCCAAAAGACATAACTCGCACAAATGTCGCTTGAATGAAAATAACGTTGAAGCACAATTCCCATTCTAAAATCTAATTTCTGCATCCCTGTAATAAAAGTGGCATCATATAGAATGCTTCAAGATAGGTCTGCAATTAGCTAAGTAATTGCGTCGTTGAGAGGCCATCATGGATGAAAGTTGTATATATTATTATTCTCCAAGGACCACGGAGCTAACTGAAATCTATTTTTCTATGATTTGTGACACAGGTAGAGTTATTCAATATTACCATACTAGGAGTAATGAGCAAGAGATGTCTTTGTGTACGATGTTGCCATGGAATATAATAGGCATAGGAACGGTGCGGGCTGGAGGACAATATAGAGCTCCTTCATGAGCCCAAGCATTTGTTTTCACCTCCTTATCAACCGCCTGTAGCATCTTTGCATCATAAGGAATATATCTTGGCAGGGATTCAGTTCATCACAATGTGATATGGTTTAAGGTCTTCATATTTCTACGCCAATACATTAGAATGTTGTTTGAAAATATTAACATACCTCTCCTTAAAATTTTGTATATTGATATGGATACCCAGTTGTTGTTCACATGAATTCATTTTTTTAACTTCACCTTCAACTAGGGTATCTTTAAGGTATCTAAACAAGTTAAGTGGTTATTTATGACTACTTTTATTCCATTTCATAGCCACTTTAACCCCCAAATAGGGTTTTTGGCATGGCTTCGTCAATTCAAACTCAATATCATCGACCCTTGCTTTCAAAAAATCCCATTCACATTTCAATATTCTTCCACACACTATGCCTTACGGCATTTCGTTTGCAACATTAGGTGCAAATGCTAGTTATCTCTTACTCCATTTGGATTCATAGGTCGATAGACTGTTTTTGCTCCCTTCAGAAAAACTCTCTCTCTGAAAAACCCTTTTCAAATTCTTGCAAAGGGTTTTTATACATCTTGCTTAGATTCAAAATAAATTCTCTTATGTAAAAATGAAACACTCTTCAAACTCCCGTCACCGACATTCAAGCTAAAATTAGTTCCATCTTTATTATCTGTCATTGTCATAATTGTTTCTCAATATTAAGAATAATTGTCATCTTGAATCCATTTTCCACAATATTTTATTGATCTCTCATGTATTTGTTTATAGTATAATATAAAATAGGTTTTCCAACATTTGCATACATTCCTCCTTTGATAAGCTCAAAATCTTGTGTGGCATTTCTTATTTCTCCATCGGCTTAGAACACTTTGTTTGTTAATTTTTTTAATAGATTTTATTACATTTTTCTTTCTTCCGAAATAGGAGTTCTTATCATTCAACTACCTGTTTTCGTTTTGATTCATTACATTAGCTAGAATAAGACAATTGTACAAGTATGTATCTCACTTATGTTAGTAATTGTACTCTAAAGACATATTTCAACAAATATTCTGTTAATATAGGTGCTGAATTTTTTTCCTAAAAACCCTAGTTGGTTTTTTTTTTCCTTTTCAATATTCGGTTTAAAAATGAATATCATTCTTATATCTAGAGTTTGGTTATCTAACTTTACATACCCAATACTCACAATTCCCTTCTGTTATCTATGAGTGATGCTCTTGTTCAGTCTCAGTTATCAGTTCTTACTCTATTAAAGTTTACTTTTCGGTGTGCTATTTTATTTAAAACGTGTTCCAATTCTTTCTAATTTGGTAATATTATTTGTTAAGGACATAACAATTTTTTTATTTTATTTCAGATTAAATTTTCTTTCCAAAGAAAAAAACTGAACATTTTATAAACATGATAAAAAGTTACATATCATATGTTGAAGCATTCATTTTGTTGTATGATTGAGCATCATAAAGTTCTGCATGAAGGCTATTCTACCTTCCTTCAGCTAAGAGAGATAGAGCTTCCTGAGCATAACATGAGCCTCCTCTAAAGAGCAAAACAGCTCCCTTCCTCAACATCATCAAAAAAGTGTCAACAGTTTTCCATATGTTTAGAAACCATGGTAATAAAGAACAGTAGCAAGCATCTTTTCCCTGGGTCTCCTTTATCGAGGAAAAACAACCCATACAGAAAAAAGATTCCCAAGTCTTTCACAAAACATATTTACAAAAAAGAAACCCTTATAGCTGTATACAAAAAGAACTTGCTATGACCAGTCTGCTAAGTCTTCAGAGGTATGCAATCTATACATAAGGAGGCTGGTCTGAGGCATGGATTTCTCCATTGTTTCCCTCCACTATTCTCCAACAGCCCAAAGCTTGTTGTAGACCTTCTTTAGAAAGCATGTATGTTGAATCATTGTGCTCCCTGTAAATGTGATGAATAGAGAAAACATTAAAAGACAACTTTAAATGTTGAAGTGCTTCTAATAAAGGATACAAGATATAATTTTGACATTTGCTTTGATCATTTGCCCATTTGATAACATTTAATGAATCCCAAAAAATCTGAACTGTGAAGATGTTCCTGCGTATAAGCCAACATAGGAGAAGCTTTAGAGCAGATAATTCTACGAAGTTATTTGAGCCATTTCCTAAGCCCACGGAAGCTTTTAGAGTTTGTCTTTTGTTTAAATGGATGATTAATCCTACTCTAGCTTTGTTATTCTGAGAAGCTCCATCAAAATAAGCCCATAGCAGTCCTTCCTTGATTTTTTCTTCTCTAACATGTATGGGCATCGTTTCTTCCTCTGAATCGGGTATGTTTGAGTAAATAGATGTGCATTGAATGGCAATTGATTCAACAGGGGTTTCCTTGTGTAGAAAGATGTATCTGTTTCTTGCAATCCTGATGCCCCAAGAGATAATTGGAGGCAAATTCTGCAATTTCACATTTGAATATAAGCACCACCATTTGTGCCATGCATCAAAGATATTTTCCCCTTCACAGGCTACCGGTTTTTGAATAAGATTCTCAACCCCCACCCATACTATTTTAACTACAAGACAGTCAATAAAAATGTGTGTTATAGTTTCAGAGTCCTTTTTTCACAGAGAGCATCTTCCCAACCCTGGCTTACACCTGGATTGGAGGATGTCCCATGTAGGGACTTTTCCTTTTAGAATACATGAGAAGAAGAGTCTGGCTATCACAGGGCACTTTAGCTTCCATAATGACTTTTCCCACCATTCCGGATCTCCCCAACCTTTCTTTGTCATGAGGAACTTGTATCCAAAATTTGGGGAATAGGATCCAGAATCAGCATGAGCCCACACCAGATGATCCGGACTATCTTTAAGCCTTACATTAGATCTAGAAAGTTCTTGAATGTAGACCTTCCAATTGTTCCACCAATGGGGCCAAAGGTCTAATTCCTCTCCTGATTTCCATGCTTTTCCCCATATGGATGAGTGACCAATTTTCTCTACCTGATTAAGGAAAATAATTCCTTTGGATTCTAGATGCCTAATGAGGCCTAGGGGCAAAGAAAAATTCTCATTACACCCCACCCAGGGGTTTGTTCCTATTTGAAGATTTTCACCATTTCCAATCTCCCAAGAAAAGCCTTGCTCAATAATCTTGAAGGCATCTATAGTCGCCTTCTAGACTACCAACACATTTCCTCCTTTCTTATCTGGGTTCCTTATCCAATCTTCTAGAAGGGTGGGATCGATGTATTTCTGCTTTACCACTTTTGTCTAGAGATTTTCGATGTTGATAATTCTCCACCCTGATTTAGCCGCTAGGGTGGTTTCGAAAGCAGTGAGGTCTTTTATTACCCACCCTCCCCATTCTTTCGGTCTTGCCACATTCTCTGAGGTGACCCAGGGGAGCACTGAATCCTCCTTTGATCCAGCCCAGAGAAATCTGCTACAAATTCTTCTTATCCTTTCCAATATTCCTTTAGGGACCCAAGTCAGCACAACCCATTAAACTGGAATTGACAAAAGGACTGTTTTGATTAAAGTTAGCCTTCCTGCTCAAGAAAGCCACTTGAAGCTCCAATGAGAGATTCTTGCTTCAATCTTAGCTAACTGCCAATTCCAATCATGTTTCCTATAATTATCTGGCTTCAGCAAAAACCCCAGATATTTGAAAGGATCTTCGAGCTTATAAACATCAAAGGGTAAAACTGAGGTAATTTGAATTTTCTACTGTCTGTTAAAGCCTTCCAGAATGAGCTGAGATTTCCTATAATTCACTTGCATCCCGGTGGCCATCATGAAAAGCTCAAGAATATTCTTGAGCTCCTTTATTTCTAACTAATTCCCATTACTGAAGAGTAAGATGTCATCGACAAAGAGAAGGTGCAAAATGTATAAGTTAACTGCTACCTCCAGACCTTTTAAAGTTCCTTCCCTTTTGGCTTTTACAATTAATTGACTCAATCCTTTTGCTACCAGAAGGAAGAGCAGCGGGGACAAAGGGCAACCTTGTCTTAACCCTCTTTGCCCTTTGAAGAAAGGAGAGGCTGCTCCATTAATAAGGACTGCATAACTGACACTGGTGATACATCCCATGATCCAATTGCTAAAGTCAACTTTAAAACCCATATGTGTTAACAACATCTGGAGATAGGTCCAACTGATTCTGTCATAGGCTTTTGACAGATCAATTTTCACCACTGCTCCTTTCCTTTTCATCTATTTAACACTGTGAATTGTCTCTTGAGCCACCCCAACGGCTTCATGAATTTTGCGTCCATCCAGAAAACCAAACTGTTCGTTTGAAATGCATCTAGATAGAATTGGCTTTAGACAGACAACAATCACCTTAGCTATAATTTTATAAATTTTGTTGCAAAGCGATATAGGCCTGAAATCTTAAAATGATTCTGCATCTTCTTTCTTAGGAATAAGGGCTATAAAGGTTGAGTTGAATGGTGCATAAACCATACCTTTTCTTTTGGATTCCTCAACCACCTCTGTTAATTATAAACCAATCTGGTCAAAGAAATGATGGAAGAGTTCAATAGGCCACCCATCTAGCCCAGGGCTTTCGTCTTTGGCCATAGATTTTATAATACTTCCCACTTCTTCTTTTGTGACTTCTCCCATCAAAACCTTGGTGTTGGGTCCCTATAATACCAGTGATTACCCCATTAATATTGTATTTGTACCCCTTATTAATATTATTGTGCCCCTATTGTCCCCATATTGTTATTACTATTCCCCATAGAATTCCTCTATTGTTATTTTTGTGGCTTTATATTATTATTGTTAGGTCGGATGGGTTATATTGTGACTCCTTAGACTCCTATATATAGAAAGGAGGTTTTGTCATTTGAATCATCCAAGAATTGTTCATTTATGTAATGTAAAGGAGGTTGCCCCCTTGAAGAGGCTGAATTCTAAGGTGTTGATCTATCTTTTCTATCTTTTTCTTGAGCTGGTTTCATAACATTTGGTATTAGAGCTTTGGATTCTAGGGTTTCGCTGCTCCAAATAGGTCATCATGGCATTTTCTCTATAGATTTTTTTCTCCAATGTTTCAGATGCTAAAAAAAAAAAACCATTTGAGAAGAAATTGCGCTAAACCTCGGGTCCATATTTCAAAGCTTTTCATGCTTTATTTGCGGATATATGATCTGAAGAAGTTTGTCTTTTTTGCAGACTCCTAAATTACATTCCAAACAGGTGACCTAGGGAAAGTCGTCATAACGTTCTCTCTGAGCATCAGATTGAAATTTTGTAAGAAGGTATAGGAAGAGGATGGACTATAGTTTCTTGTATATATCTCTCAGAGCCAAAGGTTGAAACAGTGACTCGTGGCACGTCGTACAAGTTCGCTCTATTGAACTAGTCTATAATTAGGTCACTGTGGGAGATTTCACATAAATATTTCTTGGAGAATCCAATTTGGATCAGACTAGAGGCATTAGAAAGAGGACACAGAGGGCTACTGTAGATCGTAATTTCAGAACTGGATGATCCAAAAGTACAAATATATATCAGAGACAATATCGAGCTCCTACAAAGTGAAATAAGGTGTGTAAATTTTTTTAAATTTTTGCTTCAGCTTGGTTTGAAAATTTATTTTGAAGGAATTCAAAGGGCATAGTAGAGCATTATTATCGGTAGCTGATGCCCTAAGTTAAGAGAATGCAAACACCTAGTAAGCAATCTGAAAGCTCTAGCATGACTCATGAAGAAGAGGAAGAAATGCTACGTGATATATCAAAATTACAAGACCAAGTGCAACAAGTGTCACTTGCACAAAAGCTAACAAAAGCTAAGATAAATGGCATGGAATCTAAGATAAATGTCATGGAAGCTAAGATGGACTATTTGAAGATAGATTTGAAGACGGATTTGAAGAGAGACATGGCAGGTTTGAAGACAGATTTGGCATATTTTCTACAGGAAATACTTACTAATGGTGAAAAGGTAGTAAAGGAAACTCATGATGTGAACAAAAGAAATGTTAATCATGATTTCATAGACTCTAATGTGGGATCGAAGACCCACCATATTCCCAAAACCGATATGAGGAAGTTTGATGGCAAGGATCCCGCAACATGGATATTACGGATGGAGCAATTTTTCGATCTCAGTAATGTGCAAAACACACAAAAGGTATGTATTGCAACTTTATATTTGGAACCAAATCAGTTTGTATGGTATCAATGGCTTTGCTCTCATAAACAAATTATCACTTGGGCAATTTTTACGGAAGAATTGACAGCACATTATGAGGATACAAAAAGCAACACTTTTTTTAGCAAATTAATAAGTCTCAAACAAAAGGGTTCAATAATGGAGCACATTGAGGAGTTCCAAAAATTGAACATAAGGGTAAAAAATATTGCAGAGGAGCATAGGATTGATGTGTTCATAGGAACTTTAAAGGATAATATCCAACATGATGTTTGCCTTTGGAGACCTGATTCATTAGAGAAGGCATTCAGGTTAGCAAGAAAAATGGAAAGAAAAATTATGGAAACCAAGAAGCATACCACTCACAACTATAAAGATGGAAGTGTTGTTGCCCCTAGTCTTCCACAACCTATAAGGTTGACACCACAAAAATTGGAATAAAAAGGAGCAAAAGGGCTTTGTTATAGTTGTGATAGCAAATACACTAAAGTTAAATGTGTTGAGAGGAAGTTATTCTACATAGATTGTGAAGAGGAAGAAGAAAAGGAGCAAGAAAGGTCAAAAGAAGAGGATATACTCCAGGAACAAATCCTAGATAAAGAATAAATGAATCTGACCATATCTTGTAATGCATTGGCATGAATTACCATTCCTCAAACAATTAAGATAGAAGGACAAATCAAGAAGAAAAAGGTAATAGTATTGATTGATTTAGGAAGTACCCACAATTTTATTAATTGTAAGGTAGCAAAAAAATTGAATTGCTTCTTATATCTAGCACCAGAGTGTCAAGTGATGGTTGCAAATGGAGGAACAATAAATTGCTTCGGAAAGTGCCATAATATCAAGCTATCCATGGGAGAATATGTATTGACTAGCCCAATGCTTTCCATCCCAATGGGAGGTGTTGATGTTGTACTAGGAGTCCAATGGCTACAATCCTTGGGTACAATAGTGTTTAATTTTCAAGAAATTTTCATGAAATTTGTTGTGGAAGGAAAGGAAGTTGAATTAAGGAGTATTGCAGGGAAACCGAGAAAGATAATCAACTATAACGGTATGACAAAGCTTCTAAAAAAGGAACAAAGAGGTGTAATTGCACAATTATATTCGCTAGATGTTTCCACATTGGAATCATCTATTTCTCCAGATCTCCAAAAGGTCTTGGACAATCATTCCAAGGTATTTAAGATTCCCAAAGGTCTCCCACCTATTCGTGATCATGATCATGCTATTCATATGATTCCAGGAAGTGTTCCTCCAAACATCAGGCCATACAGATATCCCTATGCCCAAAAGAGTGGAATTGAAAGTATGGTTGCGTAATGCTAGAGGCTGGTATAATTCAACTAAGTCAAAGTTCTTTCTTTGCTCCAGTAGTATTGTTGCACAAGAAGGATGGATCATGGCGCATGTATCTAGATTATAGGGAGCTCAACAAGCTCACTATTAAAGATAAGTTTCCCATTCCTGTCATTGATGAATTACTGGATGAATTGC
>APFE030787102.1:87439-142704 GCA_000404065.3 Pinus taeda
ATAATTACCTTAATGAAGTTAACATGCCAATCATGTGTTTTTACGCACCAAATTCACCTTTCTTTGTTAAGATATTATTTATGTTTGAAGAAAATCTTGTGGGAAATTTAATTCTTCGAATGACAAATTTTATATCATTGCAATCATCATTTTGCTTCTTTTTTAATAACAATAGAAGGTTATTTCGACCTCCATTGTTATTTGATCATACTCCACTTTTCATTACATGATTGGCTTCCACAATGTCATTACAATTTTTGAGGTTTTTTTCTTTATCCCTCCTACCATCTATGATCGGCCATAAAGGTTCTATCACATTCTTCTTGATATGCATTGTATCAAACAAACGAGTTATTTTCAGGTCCTCATAGTAGGTCAACCTCATGAATTGAGCAGCTTAGATTTTCATTCCTCGCGGAATCCCATGTTCTTGAGCATGATGATTTTTGTTATATTCCAACTTCCATAGATGATGAGTCATTCTTTGTGGTTTTAATCCATTTTCTTATCTCCCATTGAAAATATTTATTTTAGTAGCATGATACCTATGGTTCTTAGAGAGGAAGTGTCTATACTCATCAAACACCTCCTTTCCTAAACTTGTTGAACAACAAGATTTCATCTTGGGACCACAAACTAGACATGCAAATTTACCCTTTGTTTGAATTCCTTCAAGAGATCGATTAATGCCAATTATAAACAAAGGGATTATTTAAAAAACATGCATGATATAATATAATTGAAATAATTATATACTTTTAAAGTGTTGTTGGCTTGATGGGCCTTGACCTAGGTTCACAATTATCTGTGCCAACAAACAAAATCCTATACTGTTGGCTCCTTCGGAAACAACCTGCGTATCGCAGGTTGCAGTCTCACCTGAAGCAGTATTGGGGGATGACAGAACTAGGTTTCTACATCCAGAGGCCTATGTGATGCATTCCTGTGGCTTCTAGGGCTTAGTTCTGTCTTTGAGAACCCTAACCTTCCAACACGTATAATTACAGTAATTCACACAAACAGAATCTATACCTTCGTGAGGATCTTTAATCATTAATAACATCAATAAATCATATTGATCTACTACGTTTACAAATAAGATAAGCATTCATTCATATAATTTCAGATATAGAGCGAAAATATAGAAACTGCAAAAGTAAATACAGATACACAGATGTACAATTTATGGATTAAAATTGTCTTTATTAGATGTATCTTCAAGTACAGACTCTTCTTCCCTATGCACTCAATTGTAGGGGCCCGTGCACTCAGCCTACGGAATTACCAAGGTCTCTTTGCACTCAGCTGTAGGAGCCTTCCCCTTCGCCTGAGAATAAGAAATAGACTTTCCTACCTTAACTTACTTGCCCATACAATGATCTTCTAAAAAATTATGAGATATTTCCTAGACTCGCTATGACCCCTCTATATATATCCTTTGCTTTTACAATACCATGGTCTGTGGACCATGGGCGGGTTTCAAACTTCTTATCTCCTAACAACCTAAGGGACTAAAGCCCCTTTGACTCTTATTACCTTCGCCCTCTGCTTCCACAAATTGTGGAGACTTTACTGTTATACAAAAAGTAAATACCAAAACTTGACCCCAAAGGACCCTATCCAACAGGCCCCCAACACAATTTCGTGACTTGTCCTTGAGTCACTCGGCTGGCGCTTCGATCTTTGCCTGGATCTTTTGGAACTCCAACTTCAAAACCTGCAAATCAGTTGTTCCCTGCGTAGCAGCCTGCTGCACTTCCTCGACCAATTTTTCGGTAGTTGGACCTTCCACCGTGAGGCCCATGGTCCTCTGAGTCTGTTGCATGCCCTTAAGTTTACTCTGTACACTAGATGGCCTCATCTATCCATGGCTTTCTTCGTGCAGCTAGAATTTCTTCCTTGCAGCGCAACTCATCAATCTCATTTTGTATCAGCTTTCATTCCTGCAACCACATGAACCATTGTACTAGCGCTAGTGTTCATGCAGTTGATCGGATCTCATCGAAATGCCTTTTTGTTCCCTGATGTCCATGCCAATCTTCTGCAGAGTCAATTCCTCCTACATTGAATTCCATAATTCCATGACCAGCTCAAACAGCTCAGTGCAGCCCTTGACTACGTCTTCTAAAGTGGCCATGCAGCTCTACGCTGCTCTCAAACATCTGGAGGAGTCATAGGTTGCACCTCTGATATTTGTAACTGCAGTTCAAACCGAACTCGGCCGATTTCATCCCTAGACTATTTTACTGTTGCAGCTAGATTTTGGATATTCTCTGTGAAATCTACTTCAGCCGAAATGTTAAGTTCTAGCAGCTCATTGCAAGCCTGTGTAATGGTGGCTTCTAATTGCTAGCTTCGTGTGGTGATTTCCTCTTTCTCCTTTAGCACCTATGCCTTCTCTTCAAAGATCTGTTTGTTGTTCATTTTCACTTCACTAATAACTAGCAACACGCACTGCTCCCTAATTCTTAACTCATCGGATACCCCCTAGTGAATCTCATGCAGGGTCTAGATGGGGAGTACCGCAAGGTTGAGGCCCAGATTCTTGATCTGCAATAGTTGGATGTTGGCCTCTTCTGTCTTAGTGCGCAAGGCTCCATCTGGTAACTGAATTACATGGAGATCCAAATTCTTGTCCGTATCCAGAACAGATGCACTCCCTTAATGCAGGCTCGCTTGTACCCCACTCGCTTGTCCCACGCTAGCCTATTCTCTACCTGTTTGGACTTGCAACTCGCATAGGTCTTGTTGAGCCTTTCCTAGTGCCTGATGGTACTATTCCTCAAAATGGCTCCAAATTTCAGTTGTGGTGTCCCGAACCATGTCGTTGATCTCATGCAAGTCCCCCTCAGTAATGACTAAAGGGGTCACCCCAGCTACTTGGTTAGAGTTATGTTTCTTCCGCAGCCCCATGGTTGTTTGATTCTTTCACTTCTTTACCATGAAGGGGGTTTCTGGCTCCGTGCCCCCTCCCTCGTCTTCCTTTGTTTCTTCTTGTTCCAGCTTTTGTTGTGTATCGGACTCTTCAACATCGATGGTGGCCTGCGATGTTGTCGTTATGCGAGCTACTCATTCTTTGTACGCCACTTCCTTTCTCTAGGAGCAACCTCTTTCCATTACGCAGCTTTTTCTCGAGCGGTAGCCTTCTATGCTTCCTTCTGTTTTTCTGCTACTATCATCTACGCGGTGGTATCCTCTGCAGCCTTTCTTGTACCTGCACTCGCATCTGATGGAGTTAGCCATTCACGGGGCCACTTTCCCACGATCTCTGCTACATCTACCTCAACCACCAAGTATGGAAACTTGTGCCATGCCTTATGGGGATCCCTCCTAGCACAAACATGCAGGTTGTGGAAATTTGCCTTGAATTCAACAAGGGGCTCGTACTGGGCGTATAGTGAGGTTGAAAACCTTGGCCTCTAGTTCATCACCATCTGCAGATCCATTTCAAAGAGGACCTAGAATATATTTTCCTCAGTGACTCTCGCAGGGTCCTTTGTAGCCTAGAGGGAAGCGAACTTCGCAACCTTCGCGAGGTCTGACTCCAATTGAGGAAATTAACTGTCCTCGCGTGTCCACCATGCCACCAAAGTAGTCAACAACATCAACCATACGTAATGAAACGCCTTTCCCTAATCATGGGCCTCCCTACAATTCTCCAAGAACTCCTTACACAAGTATTGAGCCCTGTTATACTGGACTCCTTTGGCGCATTGCACAGCCAAAGAAATGACGAGGGTCAGAACTTTGTCTGCGCGGAACTTACGCATGATATTGCATAGAAAAATACGCTGGAGGATCCATGATAGAGCAGATAGAATATCTGTGCGACTTCTTTATTAGCCCAAACTCGCTCTTCATCTGGTCTGCAAGTTTCTTCTCCTTTGTTTTTCCTCCAAACGCTTCTGCTGGATCCATGCCTTGATATGGTAGCAAGGTGATCTAGTGGATGAGCATGTCCGTGATTGGGAAGGGTTATACCAACCAAAGACACCCATCATGCACCATTGTAAGCAATTTCCGTACACAAATGTTGTTTATGTTGGTGCGACTAAAATACGGCACCGAGAGCATGTTCAGGAGACCCGCAACCCCAACACCAGCAACCCACTTCATCAGCTCTAACCGTGTAACCTTCGATTCTTCATAATATACCTTGGATAGGTATTTGGTTTGCGCCAACTGAGGGAACTTCTCGCAATCCCCTAAATCCCAATCTTCCATTTTTAGGGTCGATATGTTGGCCAACAATGCACCCTCAAACACCAGCTTCTTTAGTAATAGTGGTGAAGTCACCACAAATTTTGCATTGTTTAGGTCATTAGGCACTTTGGTTGTGGCCTTGCATGGTGGGATATACTTCAATAGTCGAGTCATCAACTCACCCTCCTCAACATCAATCTCCTCAATGCCTTTGTTCATTTTTTCTTCACTCAAATCCCTTGACTCTGTCGGTTGTCGTGACTGATCCATCTTCCCCTTCTGGCAGACTTCCGTGGGGTTTTTCCGCGGTGATTTCCTCACCGAGACCTGCTGAGGTTTCTTCTACTTCTTATCTTTCACCTTGGATGCAGAAGGTTGCAATACAGAAGGCCTAGGTCTAGGAGACCTAGGCGCCGTAGTCAGAAATCCGGCAGGGATAAATGGCGCTCCTTCCATCTCAGGGGGAGTTGCAGTCATGCTGGCCACAAAACATTCTCGGAGAAAGTCAAGTACGCCATCCAACCTTAGTCATGAAAAGATCTCTTCCCAATCAGAATTAGGCATATAGTTATGCACTTGGCATATAGCAAGGTGAAAAATCTCAATAAAAACTCTAAGGAAGAAAAGTGTTTGAATGCGGGGCAGCAGGTCATATTTATAAATTAGTTTGAATTCGAATCCAACCATTCCCTCCAATTTCCAATCATCAACTCATCTTTGGTGGAATATTTCCAAAGATTTACTACATAAATGCATCTTCCCCTCTCCTTTCAATGGAAATTTTTCCATCCAATAATCTACAATGCTTCCAACAATAATTTGTCGGCCAGGCCATGTGGCACCCAGCCTTGTGGTGCAACTTCTTTGGTGTATCTCCCCTCTAGACCTTACTTCCATCCATCGCGCATCCCTCCTGCTTCCTCTTTCCCACTTTTTGGCATTGTATTTTATAGTCTCGTACTTCCTTGGAGATGCCTAGAGTACTAAGACTATCCCACCATCATATAGTCATTGTGCAAGGGCGGGATCACCCCTATAAAACTTTAATCGACTACCATTGACTTTTCCTGGAAATAATTCCTCGTTCAGCTTCGCGAGCTGAACTGCACCACCATTTGTAATTTGATTTACGACATAGGGTCCTAGCCAATGCATTTGAAACTTCACCAGGAATTTTGTAAATTTGATGTCGTATAGCAATATCAGATCATTAACATGGAAGGTGTGTTATTTTATATGGCAATCATGCCATGGCTTTTCATGATCCTTTTGTACCTGTTGATGAAATCCTGCTAGGAAATGATATTATTTTAGTTTTACCAGCTACATAAGACGCTCCTCCATAGTATCGTGATCAACCATATCAGTTAATTCTACAATCCGCAGACTTGGCACAATGTATTCCATGGGCATTACATCTTCCTGCCCATATACCAGTCAGAAAGGTGTAGAAATTTTGAATAATATAACACTTATTCACAGAGATTATCCTAATTATACACTACTTGCGGAATCATGCATAATACATAACCTCCTCTACGTTGATCATCAATTTGTAGTATTAAAGAAACAATCGCATGTGCACATTGAAGCATCAATCACGCATATCAACACAGTATATCACGGGGAAAGCATACAGCTGAAAACCCCCAACTATCTGTATATTATATTTATTGAGAACATGTAACAAGACATAGTACAATACTCCTCACAAGTACTCAGTACTATCTCCACCTGTTACACACAAACTAGCTCAGATCTGAATCAAGTCACTGGCTCAAATCTCCTCCGCTGTTTGCCTGCCTCCACTGCGCAATACCTGTTGAGAATAGAATGAAGAATCAGCTCCAAATTCATATTCCCTTTTCCTATACCACACAATCCTCATTGGCAATACTCAATCCATTGATTGTGCAAATCTCATGCACATGTCACAACTGACAGCTGTCTTGCCCTTTCACTCACCTCTAACACTTGTATCCACTGAATTGTCCATGCACTGAGTTAACTAATGTATTCTTTAGTTGATTTATGAGTTAATAATTAGTGAATTAATTAATAATTAATTCACACCACTCATCAACTAGTTGTATTTGTTAGTTTAGACTGAAAATACAACTAGTTCAACTAAGTCCCAAACTGAACACAACTCCATCAACTCATATTCAACCCACCAAACTCAATCACTTGAGTTCAACTGAAAGTCCATCATCGAATAGCCAACTAAACCCAATAAGAAAGCGTATTTCCCTTCTGGCAGTTTTCATGTGCCAACATCTGTAGCTCGCACTGAAGTGCCTGCAAGAGGTAAGATAATGTTTTAATAGTTCAATTATTAAGAGCTAATAATATTCGACTGTTATATATTAGACTGGCAGTCTAAAATAGACTCCGCGCATTGTCTAAAAATGAAGCCATCTATTTTTACAACATGACCAATCATCCAAAATACATCCTGCAACTCATAGACCATGATCCATATGTCTAAAAATAGACTTTGCGCCAAAAATAGCCTGCGGGACCACTTAGTGAAGGCAACTTCTTTTCACTAAGCTCCATCATCTTGTTGCATTTTCAACAAAAGGGTTTTGGCCTGTCAACTTTTAACAAGTGGTCCTATACACCCAAATGATTGCTGGTATGCACACATCCTAGTCATTCTTCTTCACATATTAAACCTTTATCAAAGCGTTGTCCAAGATTTTGTTGAAGGCTTCTAAAATACCATTAGCTTGAGGGTGATAGGGTGTACTCTTCTAATGATATACCTGGAATTCCTCAAGCATCGCAGTAATAGTTTCATTTAAGAAGTGCGTGCCCCTATCACTCATTAAAATTTTACAGCAACCAAACCGGGACAAAATAAACTCAAAGATGAACTTCGCAGTAGCAGATGCACTACAGTCTTTTACCGGTTGTGCCTCCACCCACCGTGTCAAGTATTCACTTGCGGTAATAATGTATCGCACCTCGGTCTTTTTCCCTAGAGGTTGAATCAGACCCACGAAGTCGATCGCCCATTTATCGAACACTTTTAAGGTTATTTGTGGATTTAATGGCAACTCATCCCTTCACAATGGCCTCCATCTCCGCAAACAAGCATCATGTGCCCTACAATACACCTTTGAGCCCATATGTACTGTTGGCCACCAAAGTCCTATGCGCAGGATATTATGCACAGTTTCTCTATTGGCATAGTGTCGTCACACTACTCCTGCATGTGCTTCTACCAAAATGCTTGGTCGTTCATACTTTGGGACATATCTACATAGTATCTCATCGAAGCCCACTTTGTATAAGTGTCTAGCGATCACAGAGAAGTCAGTCGCGCGGATGACCAATTCCTTCTTTTGTTGTGTCGAATATCCTTCTAGGTTTGTTCTAGTAGACAAAAATTGAATTATATCAGCCAAGTGATCGTCTGTGACACGAATAGCAAAGAGTTGTGCATCAGGCAACCCTTCCTCCAAACTTGTAGGCTTATCACTAGATTCAATCCTAGATAGGTGATCAGGACCAGCATTCAGGCATCCGGGCTTCACAATAACCTCAAAATAATACTCCTGGAATAGAAACAACCATCTGCAAATAGTCCCCCCCAACACATGCTTATTGACCAGGTATTTTAGAGTAGAATGGTTTGTATACATTTTCAAGTGTGCACCTAACAAATAGTGCCAGAATTTTTGTAGCGCGCAGACCATTTCTAGTCCTTCATGCTTTGTGGTCGAGTAGTTCTTCTCCGCCTTTGATAAATTTTTACTCGCAAATGCTATAGGATGATCAATGTCTCCTTCACCTAGTTGGGTCAGCACTGCACCTATAGGATGCATCCACATGAACATGAAACTCCTTTTTCCAATCCGGGAACACCAGAATGGGTGCGGTGACCATTTTCTCCTTCAAAATGTCTAAACTGCTTTGGAAATCTTCGTCCTAGTAGAATGTTGCATCCTTCTTCAATAGCCTCTCCATTGGCGTAGTTATTTGCACATATGCCAAGTTGATAAACTTCCTATAATAACCTGTATGGCCCAACGTTGCATGCAGTTGTTTTACGTTCTTCGGGGCTTCCAAATTAATAATGACAGCTATGTTGGCAAGGTCTACCATCAATCCTTGCTTGCAAACCACATGACCCAACAATATTCCATATGGTATGTAGAAGATGCACTTTTTCAGTTTAAGGGAAATTTGATGTCTTCGACAGGTATCCATCATGAGGCGTAGACTAGCAACATGGTGCTTTACCAACCCAAATACAATCCAATCATCAAAGTAGACTTCTAAGAATTTGTTGATAAAATCCTTAAAAGTCACAATTACTACTCTTGAAAATATCGCAAGCACATTCTTCTGCTCAAAAGGCATTACCATTTATTGAAAACAACCCCATTCCATCATGAAGGTGGTCTTACTTCGATCCTCCAATGTGAACTTGATCTAAAGGTACCCGAGAACCCATCAGTGAATGAGTAGGCTTCCTTCCCTCCAACATTCTCTAGTACCTCATCTGTAAATGGCATAGGGAATGGGTCATGGATGCACGCATCATTCAACTTCCTCAGGTCTACGCATATCCGAATATCATCTTGCTACTTCTTTTCTTGGACTACCATGGGACTCACCCAGTTTGATTCCTCCACAGGTTCAATGATCCCAGCTTCCAGCATCTTATCCAACTCCTTGTGCACATTTTCCTTATATTTGGGATTTAATCGGTAGGGGTGCTGCTTTACAAGCTTCGCATATGGCTTCAAAGTAATCTTCATGATGCAAAAATCCCCTACTATCCCCTTTATATCCAACAACTTGGTGGGAAACAAGTCTTGATACTCGCACAACAACTCTACGACCTTATCAACTGTATCTTCATCCCAATAGTCACCTACATTAGCAAAATCTGGTTGCGCGTCCGATCCAATATTTACCTGCTTAGTATTTAAAGGCTCTGATATGTCAGGGATTGTTGCCTTAGGTCCCTCAACATCATGATGTCCTTTGGACCCAGGAATACTAATGTTTCTGGGGTCATCTTCGCTTTCTTTTGTAGTCACATTATAACATTCCAGCGCATGGCGCAACTGCGCATTCCAATCTGGTTGAACCCATGCTACCGGTTCCTCAAGTATTTTGAAGATCGCTACTTTTATTTATTGGAGCCTCATCAATACATTCAAATCCATCTTCAAAGATGAAAGTTAACAGGAATTTTTCCTTCAAGATATCCCATTCATTCGTCCCATGTCGCAGCTTAGTTTCCAAGTACCAGTTCATTGGGACGGTATCCAAAGTGTGACAAAAGATGTAAACCCATTTCGACTTCGGTTCCTCTCCCCATGCTTTATTCCATTGTGCCAAATGTTCACCGAATCGTCCTTCCCTGTGTATTCTATGTTATATGGGTATTGGCATACCCAAACCTCAACTTCATCACCTTCTGGTATTCTTTTCAATCAGTGAAGTTGTCATTATGTGTACCCCACCAACAGGTAGGCATAGCTTGCAGTGCCAGATCTAGTGCTTGGAATCGATGCACTTTTGGCACATCCCTTTCAAAATTGTCTAAAAACAAATTATCATCTTCTAACCCATCATAATAAGGTAAATTTTGTAGCTCAGTGGATATGCATCGAAGCGATTTTGTCAACATATTACAGTGCAGTGAGGAGACTTCATGTAATCGGTTCTATCAATGCTCAAGCTCTTCATCAAAACCTGAAGTGCAGGAAATATCTCTATCCCATGTGATTCGTCCATCTATTGTAGGGTTTATCTAGTCCTCATTGTGCGCAGTGATTTATAAATCTGATCAAGATCATCCTTCTCCTCATAATTGCAAACTGGTTCGGTATATCCCGCACCTTCAGTTGGATCTAATGGAACAATGTTCCACAGCTCCTTTCTTTCAAATATCATTATGTGCTTTTTGAGATTAATAATTGTGTCCATATCAAAGGCCCAATCAATGCCTAATAGCACAGGGTAAGGGTTATTATCGTCAACTATTTAGATCACTTCAAAATCAGCTAGGGCGCTTGCTCCTTCAATATCTACCGGGACCCCATACAAGCGCCCCATAGGAATGATATTTTGTTGGTTTTCCATATGTAGTTGGATAGGATACCGTTGCAGAGCAAGCCTCCCCATTCTTTCCCTTGTTTCTTTGGTAGAACATTCGCATCAGATCCTAGATCGAGAATTACCCAGTTCATCTCATACTCCCCAATTTGCGCAGTCAGTCTCATCTCGTGACCTATTCGCTTCTTGCTTTTTCCCACTTTATGTATTGCACGTTGTTCTAGAGGAGTTTTAATCTTACCTATACAATTATCAATCAGCTTCTATAGCCCTTCTAATGCCCTTCTATCTCATAAAATCTTCATACAAGTCTTCAAAAATGTTCCTAACAACAAAGGGTCTACATCTTATGCACTATTGTTTCCACCATACTTCTCCTGACTTCCTGATGTAGAGGCTTCTGCGCAGCTCTTTTTAGCTTCCATAAAGGTTTCCCTTGCATGGCTTAGATCAAACCCAACTTCCTTCTCAGCAGCCTTCCTACCCATCCTTCATCCTTTGGCTGCTTCCCCTTATCTTCTCATGTGGCTATATCACTTTGTGTCATGATATTGACGTCAGGCTCCTCTTCGCAAGGCTCTGCTCTCATCATTTGAATATTCTACATAAGTTTTTGAGCTTTCTTTTCTTGCATCTTTTCTATAAGTACGAGGCAACATTCTATAACATTATCAAATTGTCATCAATAATGACAAGAGGGGTGTGTCGGATTCTGACAGTCGCATGCAAAATTACCTACCTCTCCACAATTGTAACAAATAACTTGTACACAACCCCTTCCAGCTCCTCCTTCTCCTCCTCTTCCTCGACCTTGGAATCCTCCTTGCGCTAAACCTGTGCCCTGATCCTGAGGCTGATTTTACGCCTACATCCTATATGTAGGGGTCCCCTCCACATCAGGTCATAGCTCTGGCAGTTGCGCTCATCATGCCCGACCAATTTACAGCAAGTGCAGAAAAACTATTGCGGAGTTTGCACAAACTTTTGCAGGAGATGACAGTGATCAATGTTGTGTTTCCCAGAGATTTGACAGATAACACACCATAAGGATACTCCTATACTCGACCTAGCTTTATTTTCTAGCTTCAGGGAGATATTACCTCCCCCAATAAGGTAATTATGATAGATTGGGCAATGGTCCTTATCATGACCATGGCCTTTACACTTTAGGCATCAATATTCAGCATGCACCTCGGACTAGACTTCCTTTCCCTTCTTAAGGCTCTGTAACTCCATGTGCAGGCTGGCTAGTTGTGACTGAATCTGTTGTACCCCCATATTCGTATCCTTCACAGGTGAAGCCTCCAATCTCATGGCAATCTCCAAGGCTTCAGCTTGCATTCCTATTTTCTGTTGCGACAGTGGTAATCTTAGGTTAGGTAGAAGTGAAGCAATGTATCAATATCTATGTTGATCATCTATGGTTATCATGTTAGCTTGTTGAATCAGACACTTTAGTCTTTGATCAAAGTCCCATGTGGACTCGTTCATCCTCTGTTGAATCTCTTTAAATTTTGTTACCGATTGGGCTTGTGATTTTGGTTTCTTAAACTCATTTTTCAGCGCTTATTGGGTTTCTAACATAGTCGCATTGGGTTTACCTGAGAAAAACTTGATATACCAACTCAACGCTTTGTCCTGTAATGCTATGACTAGTTGTGCTTCCTTCATATCGTCATTAGTAATATATTGTGCCTTCCATACAACATCTACAACGAACCAAAATTGCTCAAGGTCTTCAATCCCCAGACCCTTAAATACAAGCATCTTCATCGTAGTTTCCATGTTAATTGATGGAGTTGGAGGTGGAGGCGACATGTAGGTGTGTGGGGTGGAGGTGGAGGCGAAGGTGGAGTGGATGGATGAGGTATCCCTGTGATACCCTGGCTTACGATTTGTAGCGCGCTTCACGGTGTCCTCAGAATACTACCTTCGTCATCACTATCAGACGATCCTAATAGCGGACTATATTCAAAGCCTGAATCTAAGTCCCTTTTGAATGTTCTCCCACTTCGCGTAGTCCCAAACATCAATTTAAAGGAGTAACCTGCTTTTCACACAGTAACATCTTAATCCAGGTCTTCAAGGATTTTAGGTACTTACCTATCGGTCCCTTGATAAATCTATGCTCTGCTTCACTATAACTAGTGGACATATCGATCGCAAACTCAACAATGAATCCTCCCATAATACTACCAATCCAGTGGTCGACCGCCCGCGCGATTTTGTTTTCTGAAGCCTCCAAGCGCTTTACTAGTTCTGGGGTCCACACAATAGGGCTGTCAATATTCCACGTACCCTGACTATTTCCCAATTTGGACACACACTCATGCAATTTGCAGGGGAAATAACAGAAGAATATCTCGTGTTCGTCTTTGAATAGGTATTTATTCAGCCACTCTTCCTTTGATAGGCACGGACCACTGTTCTTTTGAGCTGCAAACGTGTGTAGTTTCTGATCTATCCATTTTTCAATTTCTTTATTAGTGGGGAACCACTTATCACACATTCCTCAAACAGATCCCGGTCCCGACAACGGTACCATTTGTTGGCTTGATGGGCCCTAACCCAGGTTCAAAGTTATTTGCACCAACCAGCAAAACCCTAAATTGTTGGCCCTTTTGGAAACAACCCGTCTAGTGCAGGCTACAGTCTCACCCAAAGTAGTATTGGGGGGTGACAGAACCAGGTTTCTGCATCCAAAGTTATGTGTGATGGGTTCCTACAGCTTCTAGGGATTAGTTTTGTCTTCGTGAACCCTAACCCTTCCGACACAGATAATTACATTAATTCACACAAACAACATCTATACCTTCACGAAGGTCTTTAATCATTCATAACAGAAATAAATCATATTGATCTACTACTTTCGCACATAAGATAAGCATTCATTCATATAATTTCAGATATAGAGCGAAAATACAGAAACTGCAAAAGTAAATACAGATACACACATGAACAATTTATGGATCAAAATTGTCTTTACTAGATGTATTCTTTCAAGTACAGACTCTTCGTCCCTGTGAACTCAGTTGCCGGAACACGCACAGTCAGCCTGTGGACTTACCAAGGTCTTTGCGCACTCAGCTGCAAGAGCCTTCCCCTTCACCTAATTATAGGAAACAGACTTTGCTGCCTTAGCTTACTTGCCCATACAATGATCTTTTAAAACATTATGAGTTACTTCCTAGACTCGCTATGACCCTTCTATATATATCATTTTCTTTTACAATACCATGGTCTGTGGACCAATAGTGGGTCTAAAAACTTCTTATCTCCTAACAAACTAAGGGACTAAAGCACCTCTGAACATTATCACCTTCGCTCTCTACTCCCACAAATCACAGAGACTATACAATTATACAAAAAGTAAGTACCAAAACTTGACCCCAAGGGACCCTATCCCAACAAGTGCAATGGAACGTTACATACCACAAAAAAGTTTTGTCCTGGGGAATCATGAATTGTCCATACAATTATTCCATGGAATTGAAATTTCCTCTACCCTTTTGGTTTATAGATGTCATACATAGTGATTTCATCCCATAAATTCATTAACTCTTCGATAAGAGGCTTGAGACATGCATTCATATCTTTAACTTTGTACTTACCTAATTGTTTGAAATTACACATCATTAATACTACTTACATATAAGTAAATAAATAAAAATAACATATTATGCAACAAAAAAGACAAATGAAAATGTTACAATATTTGAAAATTTAATGTAAACAAATGCATGGAACAATCATTGTCAACATAAAGTGCTCCCTCTTTACATACATCCAAGGGGGAAAATTATTGTTGATAATAAAAATTTTCCACACTAAGTAAATAAACCTTAGCTCTCCAAATGGATTAACACCTTCAACTGCCAATGAAAGTCTAACATTACGAAGTTCATCTTTAAAATGCGACCATTTTTCCACAATTTCCTTAAATGCATAACAATATGCATGCATTCAAAGAAAACCATCTCCACTTCTCTTTTGTGCATGTTAATCCATAAATTGTATTATGCTTTGACACTTGAACAGTCATTGCAAATGTGGAATTATGGGAATCTAACGAAGAGCCTTTTGAGGCACATTTTTTATTATTTGATTGGTTTGATATTTACTGCTTTACATTTCAATAAATTTGTTTTTTATGCATGTTGTCCATAATATAATGTGATCATCAATACATGCATCTATAGCTTTAGACTCCATTCTAATTTCTTTCATAATGGCATGTAAATCTCAATATGTGCAAGGAAAATTATTTAACGATGGGAATTATAGAAATTCACCTAACAATCTAGTACAACATTAAAAATCACTCATTAGTGTAAATAATATTAATCATAAATATTTCATTCTTATTTTACACATTAATTAACACAACAAAAAATTAAGGGAAAAAAATCAATGTTTCATGTGATGAATCATATTACATTATACCTTAGGATCTATGTCATACAAGTGTTTGAAAAACCATTCAAAACCTTTAAGTTCACCAACATTAATATAGAAAAGATAATATTTACTCTTGAGCCTTCATAAAGTGGTGTCCCTTCCTTCTCTAGCACAAGTTCATTATCACAATCAATAACATCATCATTCTCGTGATCACCAAACAAGTCTTGGATCAATTCATTTGTCCCATCATCTTGAACTATGAACTATTATTGTCATTTTCATCCATAGGATCATTATGTTTATCTTCAATATTCGCTTCATGTTTCTCAACTTGTAGAACATTATTTCTAGTACTACTATTTGGCACATTTGGGTCACAATAACTAGGCGGCACCTTGAATTTATAATAATTACAAACAATCACGTGAAACCAATCTGCATAACAAATATTATAGCAATAAAAAATGTTACAAATACGATTAATATAAAGAAAATGTATATAGTGATTCATATATATGTTACCATCAGATGATATTCGTTCCCCCCTTCATTGTTTCCATTCTTCCTACAATGTCTATCAGTTGTAACATATGAAATTCTTCGCGGACATGTGCACTCACAAAGAGTGCAAGGGAAATAACATTCCTCGTCATCGACCCTTAGTTGATTAGTTCCCCATCTAATATTTTTTGACATTCTTCCAACCACAAAATATATATATATATATATATATATATATATATATATATATATAAAACAAAATGTGTTTTTTGCTCATGGAAAAGGCCTTATAACCTTTCTGAATTATTGTACTTATAGCAAAGACGACGCAACATCTCTTTCATGCAAGATATTTATATATTCATTTAACATCTTAATTCCGATGTTAGAAGTCTAGTCAAAGTCAAATATGACCAGTAAACAGTCAAATTTTCGTCCGAATACTAATCCCAAGCAGATCTTTAATTGAAATGTGATTTATTTACTGTTGAAATAGTATTAATTCATGATTCTTAAAAACACCATTAAGCACATAAGCATGAAGAACTGATAGAGAATTTGAAGCAAAATAGAACAGAAAACATGAAAATAAAAGTGATACAAGAGATTGTTAATGGAGTTCGGCTATCACCAAACCTACATCTCTGGGCCCTCATCTTCAACAAGAAGGTCTTTATATTAACAACTTCAAAACCATAAATACATAAAAATATTATTGCTTCATATATAATCATGCACTATCCAGATGCAATATGCTCTGTCTCAGGATCCTATAGTAACTCTCAGTTCTGAAAAAGGATTCCCGGATCTCCCAGAAAGTGTATTCAAAATTTTCAAACTTTGTTGCCAGCACTTGCTCAAATACTCCTCTTCTGCATAAAAAATCAAGTTTGCTCTCTTTTGCGCTTTGGTAAAATTTTATAAAACAATGTGAGAGGTCGGGGGATCAAATCCCGACCCCTCCTCCTCCTTCGTCATTTGATGGATTTGCATATATTTTAATATATTTGAAATATTAATGATGGGTGGGGTCCTCCTCACCCGCCCCAACCCTTATCAATATTCATTGTATAAACTTTATGCAATAACATCGCATCAAACATAAATCTGTTGGGCGCTTGGAGTTAGATATAGTTGATGGATGGATAAGGCGGAGAAGTATGGTGGGGCTGCCATTAATGGCGGGCTCCCATTAATGGTGGGGCCATCATATATTTTTTTCATTTAATTAAAAAACAATACCTTTAAATAAAACATTTTTCAACTTCATTTAACAAGAGGCATGATATCTAAATTGGTAAGAGAGCAGATTTGGAGTTGAGATGTCATGGGACCAAATCTCATTACCTCCGCTGAGATCCCTTGACAAACTCTTAACGAATCCAACGAGGCCATTTATCACCCTCTGATTGGGCCACATCTCGCCTTGGGATTGGTCCCAATGAAACCAACCGCATTGTGCCACTTGTCAACTACCACCTTATTCCACAGTCAGCATCCAGGCAGTTGCCACGTCATTGTTGACTTTGATTGCCTGTTGATTTCCCGTTGACTTAACAAACTTTTAACAAATCTAACGAGGCCATGTATCGCCCTCTGATTGGGCCACATCTCGCCTTGGGATTGGTCCCAATGAAACCAACCGCATTGTGCCACTTGTCAACTACCACCTTATTACACAGCCAGCGTCCAGTCAATTGCCATGTTGTTGTTGACTTTGATTGCCTGTTGACTTCCCATTGACTTTGACTTTTTGGAGTTTGCCCTGAATAACTTTCACATACGGACTCAATTTTCGCCCATTCAAGTTGTGTTGGAATATTTTTTTTGGGCTCTACGTGATGGAAATGGTTTCGCTCAAATCCAACAACTTTGAATTTTGGCCTTTTCTAGATCCTTGACCATCCATTGATCAATTCTGGATCAAATATCGACTCCATATATATTTAATGTCAGAATTTCAATGCTATATAGAATGTTCATATAGTGCTCAGAAGGAAAATTCCATGTGTCATCAAAATTATGATGCCCTAGATATTTGTCGTCAGAATTTTGACAAATGCGGGGACTTTACACAAACAAAATTTAAAAACAAACGACATTTTTCTTTTCCTTTGCAACAATATGGGCCATATCATCATAATATATCGTCGAAATTTAGTCCTATATGTAGTAATGACTGCCTCCCTAAAGTGAAGCTCTATGTACAAGTTCTGTCAATAGCTAAAATTCATCAAGAAACATCTTAAGAGATGGAATGCAAGAGAATTCAATAACATCCATGAAAAAAAAAAGCAAATGGACTTGGAAATAAAAATGGTACAACAAGACATCATGGATTGAGGAAAAACGTGGGACCTTACCATAAAAGATATTGCACTGAAAATTTAGTTGAATGAAAGACTACAGTAGGAGGAAATTTTATGGAAACAAAAATCCAGGATCCAATGGCTTAAGGAAGGAGAAAGAACACCAAATTCTTTCATTTGTCTATGATACAACACAGACACAGAAACCAAATCATCTACCTCAAGAACATCGAGAAACAAAGATTATAATGGCATGAGAATATAATCCAAGAATTACATTGTTATTTCCACAGTCTCATGACAAAACATGTTCAAGGCTAAAATCTAGTTAGTAGGAAAATCAGATCCCACATTCCCCATATAATCACTGGGGAACAAAATTAAATGTTGATGAGGGAAATTAATTTTTCCGAAGTGGAAGAAATTACCTTGATGGATTCACAATTGAATACTTTCAGGAATTTTGGGATATAGTGGGCAATGAAGTTACTCGGCTTATAGAAGACTCCCACAAAACTAAAAGTGTGCCCTCCACCTTTAACACCACTTTCCTAACTCTCATCCCCAAGCACACTCAAACAAAATCCCCTCTATATTTTAGACCCACCTCCCTCTGCAATGTTATCCATAAAATCATCTCTCAAGTCATTGTAAATTGGCTCAAGCATATTTTACCCCTCGCTATCTCCCATGAACAATCAGGCTATTTTGAAGGTAGGAAAATCCTAAGCAACATAATCATAGCCCAAGAATAAATTCATTCACTCCTTGCCAAAAAATCCCCAAGCATGATTATCAAACTATATATGTCAAAGGATTTTGACAAGCTTAGATGGCAATACAAAACTCAAATTCTTAAAGCTTTTGGCTTTCATGACTCCTGGATCAACAACCTTATTTCAAGAGCCTTATTTTCCATCCTTGTAAATGGTTTTCCCTCACCCTCCTTCTTCCCATCCAAAGAGATTTAATATTGAGATCCTCTTTCATCGTATCTTTTCCTAATTATGGTTGAAGGCCTAGGTAAACACATAAAGCATGTTGTTTACATGGGATACCTAAAATTCCTTTCCAATGGTCCCAACTATATACCTTCCTCCCACCAACAATTCATTGAAAATCCCCTCCTCTTAGGCCAACCAACCATCAAAGAAGCCTCGACTTATAAAACCATCCTCTCTAAATTCTCTGCAGCCTCAGGATTTGACATCAATCTTATCAAATCACATTTTTTTCTTTAATACCCCTGAGCCTATCCAATCCTACATCTCTATATTCCTCGGTTTTCAATGGATCTCCCTTCCAGCCAAATATTTATGCATCCCTCTGGTCAAAAATGCCCTTTTTATCAAATTCTGTGAATATTTGTTCATAAAATTAGAAAACAAACTATCTTGTTGAACCTTCAAAACCCTCAATCTAGCTGGTGGAATCATCCTCCTCAAGTTTGTTCTCCAAAATCTTCCTCTTTATCACATATCAACCTTAGTTTCTCCTAAAACAATTTTCAATAAGATCCACTCCATTCAAAGAACCTTTCTATTGGGGGGGGGCGGCTAAGAAGGAAAAAATATGGGTTCTACTCGCTTGGGAAGAATTATGTATAGCAAAACCAGCAGGTGGACTTGATCTCTGAGGCCTGGAAATTCTAAGCAATACAATGGGAGCCAAGTTTGGTGGTGAGTCCCTCAAAAACCCAAACTCTCTCTAGAGAAAATATGGAAAAGAAAATATGCTCCTGATATAAACAAAAATAAAATCATTAGGATGCAAGATCAAATAAAAGGATCACACCTGTGGAACCAAGCATTGGACAAGAATCTAATACAAAAACACATCTTCTAGAAAATACGCAGTAGCAATACAGCCCTATTATAGGAGGAGCCATGGAAACAATGGCTCAAATTAGAACACAATGTAGACATAATTGCTCTCAAGCCTAAAATGTAGCACCAGAAAGATTATTGGATCAATCTCGTTGAGAAACCCCAATGGATATTATGGGACAAAAGCAACAGAGAGAAACCAAATACCATCTCAAATTCTCCCAGAACCTTGTACAAGGAGGTAGAACACAAAAAAATCAAGAATCAAAATGGAAGTGATATTCTCAAATGGGGGCAAAACCACGAAGGTGACTACAACCTCAAATAATCCTATAACAAACTGGCAAGCACAATTGTAGATTCGACACAAGAAAACACACGGATAAAGTTATGGAAGATGCAACATTGGCCCAAAATTACGCTCTTTATTTGGATGCTTCTTAACGAAAAAATTATAACCTAGGATTGGATCCAAAAGATATGATTTCATGTCCTCACACAATGCCTTCTATGCTACTCAAATACAGAGACAACAGAACACTTAATTAATGATTGCCATTTCGTCTTAGAAATATGGCATTGAATGGAAATCATCCTTCAAAAAAATCACAAAGACGAAACCAACATAAATAAAACTTTATAGGATTAGCATTCTGCTCCCTTCAACTCAATAATCATTAAGGTCTGACAGCTCATCCCATAGTTCATAGTCTAGGAAATCTGAAAGGAGCATCATCAGAGGATAATCAAAGATACCACAAAAAATCTAAATATGTTTGGCGAAAAATATTGGATAAATATAAGGAAACCATCCTCATCTCTCCATGACATGCTTAATACATGGATTACAACCCATTTGAAGCTTACATCCTTAACCTATTATATCTATAGCAGGAAAAGATGATAATTCACATCATCACTACCACCCGAGCCCAAAACAATCTAAACCATTGGCAACCTCCTCCAACAAGTTTCATAAAACCTAATTTTTTATGGAGCATCCAAAGCAAATCCAAGGCCTAACGGGTATGGTGGATTGCTCAGAAATGAGGTAGGGGAAATTCAGCATGTGTACATTGGAGCCATAGGCCATGAGACCAACAATACAACAAATCTATATGTGCTATATCAAGGTATAAGAATTGCAATAATATTAGGCATTCAAAATCTCATTCTTGAAGGGGACTCATTGATCATCATCAACATGCTCAAAGGAATCCAAAATGGCTCCATCGTGGCCAAAGTGACAACATGCTAAAAACTTTTGGCCAGTCTAGAGAGCATTGCAAAGAAACTCCTAACTTTCAATTCCTTCACCCTCCAACTCATATTAAGAAAAGGAAACATGTAGGAGGAACGACTTGAAAATGAGGGAGTTAATTATGAATTAAAGTCTTTAACTCTTGTTGGGAGAAAATATCCTCAACCTAGTGGAAGATAGAGTGTCAGTAAATTGCTCAGAAAGATAAGACCCCATCAGCTAAGAGAAAGGATTACCCCTCCCTAACTCACGCTCATCACCCAACAAAATGGCAGCACACTCAACCTAGTTTCTCTTCATTGGCTAGTCTCAAAGTATCTCTCTATGCATTTAATTTAGTCTACAATTATGTATGTAATGTTGTCTGTAATTTTGTATTTCTCGTGTTGTTACACAACATTTTGTCACTGTCCCTATACTCTTCATTCCTTGATCCTGGAGGACCTCTACAGTGAACCTCATGTGTTTTCCTATCATGAAGAACATGTCTTTACATCACCCTTCATCTGCAAAACATTTCCCTCTTACATCATTTCTAGAGAATATTCCTTCAAACTCAGTTTTAAAGGTCGGCACTATCCCTCAGTTTCTTCCCTGCACCGATTTGCAGAGTTTAACACTGAGCCTAGAGCCGATCAGCGTTGGTATCCATCCATTACCTATGTCGACCCTCTTTTGGAAATTTTTTAAAAATGGAGTCGAAGCTTCTAGGTCTAGAAGCTTTGTGAACGGAAGTATGGTAAATGGTTAGTCGAGATAGAGCCGAGAGAGACTGTTTGGGCTCCTTTCCCCTATTAAATGGAAAAAACCGAAAGGGATAAGACTTCTCCCATCATAATAGGATCCATATCCCCTCTCTCAAGCTATATAAACTTCTCCTATTCAAACCTCAGCTAGTGAATGAAAGGGCTGGAATAATTTGCAAAATCTTGATAGCCAAAACAACTCTTAATAGCCTTAGCCTTCTAGTTTGTGATTGTAAAGGGAGAATAAGTTTGTAGTTTGTTTGGTTTGGAGCAAAGAGGATAAGTCTTGAACTTCTATTGCTTGAGGTGAATCATGAGATGCTAATAATGGTGTTGGAACCCGAACACGTCGAAGGAAACCTGCAACGCTAAGGCGAAGGTTGTAGTTTCCTTTTCGTCATAATAATACAACTCATATTTTGTTTCCTACATCAATTGCATATGATATTTGGTAGCTTAAGACTCCTTAGCCTCTTAAGTAGGTTGAATCTATTTTATGCTATCATTTTGCTTTGGTTTCTTGTCTATTTGTTTCAAGTGCTTGATTGACATTAAGGAGGTGATCGCTAGAGAAAAGAGACAATGACTTTATCAAACAAGGATAAGTGATACAAGAGGTAGGATCTTATCCATTCTCAATCTAAGGGAACTTATGTCAGATTATGTTGTTTGTGGCTAGACCCTCTCCCCTAGGCTAGAGGGATTGTCTCTATCCACAAAGAGAATCTTCCTACTCCACAAATTGGCGACTCCCCGATGAGACTGCCTTTCTGATTATCACTCTCGATCCTTGGTACGGTGATATCATCGTGTATCTCCAAACTTCTACCTTCCGGTCTGCATTGTCCAAGGATGATCGTTGATGCATTCGGCATCAATCCCAACCTTACCGCATCATTGGGGATACTTTATATCGCGTTGGTGTTGATTCGATTCTTTGCCGATGTTTAACTCTCGATGAGGCTGAAAGAGTCTTAAATGACAGCCATTCTAGCACATGTGGTGGTCATTTGTCTGGCTATGCCACTGCTCAAAAGATCCTCTGCACTAGTTATTTATGGCCCTCCATCTTTAAAGATTGCATTCTTATTGTCCACAAATGCCATGAGTGCCAGATTTATCAGCGGAAAATGCACAGCCCACCCACTCTCCTTCACCCTATTATTACCATCGGTCCCTTTTGCAAATGGGGCATTGATTTTATGACACGTAACCCTCATTTAGCCGGGGGGCATGGTTATATTATCATTGTTGTAGATTACTTCACCAAATGGGTCGAAGCGATGCCTACACTTTTAGCTGACGGTAAAACAGCTACGCAATTTCTCATCAATCATGTTATTTCTAGGTTTGGAGTGCGTCAAACCATTGTCACTAACCATGGCTCCCATTTTCGCGATTATATGATGGTTGAGCTGACTTCTAAATTAGTCTTACGTCACGACATATAAACTCTGTATTACCCTCAGGCCAATGGCCAAGTTGAAGCGGTAAACAAAGTTTTAATTACTATGCTTCAACGCACCATTAGGATGCACATATCCAATTGGCATCTCATGCTTTTTTCATCTCTGTGGGCCTACGGAACCTTGACTAAAGACGCAATTGGATTCACCCCTTTTCAGCTAGTCTATGGTCTAGAAGCTACCCTACCGATTGAATGTGAAATTCCCTCACTCAAATTGGTTTTCGAATTACTCCCTAATACCTCACCTCAAGAGGAGTGTCTCCTATATTTGGAACGACTAGATGAAACCCATCTTCTCACTGCTTTATTTAATGAAGCACAAAAAAAGCGAGTTAAATCCCATTTTGATCAGTCGGTCTCTCCTCGTGCTTTTTCTAAGGGTGATTTGATCTTGCTATATGATCAAGTTAATGATAAGCTAGGGGCAAGAAAATTCAAACCCATGTGGTATCCCTATATTGTCAAGCGTGTATTACAAAAAGGGTCCTATGAGCTAAATGATTATGAGGGTAACCCTTTGGACAAGCCTTGCAATGGGTTGTACCTCAAAAAGTATTATTCATGAGTCATCTCACATAGTTACTTATGTACATAAGTGTGTTATTCATTTTTTTGCAATTTGGTTTGGTGTGTTTTTTCAAGCAACTTTTCTTCTTATTATGTCTTCCCCTGATTTGCAGATGTTTGTGACTCCTTATGTCAGTTTCGCTAATGGTTCTTGCCGTAATACCCGAAATTTATCATCCACAACATGGGCTATTTATGACCCTCATGGTGAGTTGATTGATCTTCAAGGTATTTGTTTAGGCCCAAAAACTAATAACATTGCTAAATACAACGCAGTTCTCGAACTCTTGTTAGAAGCTATTGCTCTTGACATTCGAGAAATGGTTGTAAACCTTGATTCGCAATTTGTTGTTCTTCATCTCAATGGGAAACATTTTGTCAAAAACCCTCAATTATTGAGAATGTATTTGTGTATTCTTCTATTAGAAAGAAATTTTGATTATATTACATATGATCACATTCCTAGCCATATGAATACATTAACAAATGCATTGGCTAATATATTCTAGAGAGACATTTATGCAATATGTGAAAAACATTGTATCATAGTAAATAGGAAATATAGCATGTATATGTTGATAATGTTTGAGTGTAATACACCAAAATCTAAAAAATAATATATGTGTTCCACATACATCCATGGCTCGCAGGCCTCAAAGTTGTAAATGCTAACTACGGACTACGTTGTGTGATGCTCGTGATAGAATTTTACCACTCACACTACATGAGTCAGTAATCAACGGATCTGATCCGACACTCCCACTGTGTGCCACTAATAACAGCGAGGAATGTCCTCAATCTGTGCATACTCCGGAATCCCTCTCATTAGTTTATCCAGATTTCGAGCGATCTCCTCTTTGTTGTCAACTCCTTCCTGGTAAGGAGTGACCTCGAATTTCCAAGCCACGTGCCTCGCTATTGGGGACGTCCATGCTAGTCTTTGTGGTCTAACATATGCAATTACAAAGTCAAGGTGTCACGAATACATATATTCAAAAACAATCAAAAGCCAAAAACAATTTTTTTTTTCTCACCTCAATCATCAAAGTCCTCTCCCTCTGGGAGTGGCATGTCAGGATCGCCGTGGAAGTCAGTCCCGCTGTATGGCCAATACTCCATGACGATCAGTTGTCATCTAAGCCACACAAAGAAGGCACGCTTGTAAGACATTTGTTGGTCCCCTCCAAATCTAGGCATCAACTTGCTCCATCGAACCATCCTTGAATATCATGGTAGTGGGGGGTTCACCTCTGCCATCTGGTAATGGAACAGTGGGATTTGTTCCAAGAAGAAGGTTACTAGGACAGAACCATATCCTAATTGCCTCAAACTCCCTGCTGTGTATTTGGATAGTTGCCACTTCATGTTTACTTTCATTTCTTCCGCACAGTTGAAAATAGTGGGTGCCATGCAGTCCTTAGCATATTGGAAGTGAGATTTGTTGGTCTCATGTAGTGCTTGAGCCCCAACTACTTGGTTGATGGTCAAAAGTATCACCTTCAATAGAAGATCATTTATGGTCATGATATTGATCTTGCCACTTGTAGATTTCAGAGATCCTGGGCAATGTTGGGAAAGCAGCATGTTTACGTTGACCGCAATAGGCCTGCCTCCATACAAATGGATTGCTTCCCCTCTGCGAGACAGTCTAGTAATGAAATAAATATTTGAAGTCTCCAACTCTAGCTCTTGGTCATGGATCACGAATACCTCTCGTCCGATATCCCATAAACTAATTAGGTATTGCAGTAGTTCAGGTTGAGCCCGTAAGCCTAGTGTCAAAAAGAACTTGAGGAACCCACGTTTTCTCAATGCATTAAGACAAACTGGATCCTTCAAGGCCATTTGGTCTAATCTTTCATGTTCGTGTTCTTTCCACTCAATCACCATTTTCTCACCTTGATTTTCCTGCAAACACCCCACATTTAACTCAACATCAGTTCTTGAAAGGGAAATTTTTTATTCAAAGCATTCAATTTGGGAAAAAATCAAAAAATTTTGATTCTCTGTGCCGGCGTGACCGTTTTTAAAACAGGAGCACCGATGGCACGACACCCAGTGTTAAAATCCGACAATCAATGCGGTCCCGTGCCTAGATCCCGCTCCGACCTTCAGCGAATGTTTTTTGCAAAGAGCCCCTGAAATCCCTTGCAAAGACGATTAAATTCTTAAAAAACAGGTATCAATGCAAAGAGTAGGGCCACGACTCTTAACTGCAATGAACGGTTTGACGATTGGGTTCCTGGATCCGTAGCAATCCGCTCCTAAAGATCTAGGCAAAAGTGGGTAAAAAACTGCTCGAATGAGGTAAATGAGGTAAATGGTAAAAATGTTTTACTTTTTTCCCTTTTTATAAAATTTTCACTATGTTTTAGGGTTTTAAAAGTATTTTTTCACCATTTTTCCTAAGAAACAAATAATTCATTTTCTTCTTATGCAGTGATAGATGATGGTTTGTTGGTGATGATGCAAAAATAGAGTCGTATTTAAGCTCTTTTCCGGACTCGTAAAAAAAATGGAAATGAAAATATTGCCGAGTATTTTTCCCTTTTTGACTCGTTAAAGTAAGTAAAAATGGGGAGTATGCTTTAAGCTCTTTTTTGACTCTTAAAACAAGAAAATATTTCCGAGCTCTTGTCATTTTGACCTTGTAAAATGGTTCTGAAATGTCATTTGCCCAGTATACATTTACCCTTTTAGGGTTGGGATAAACTATTTATGAAAAAAGGTACTCCTTGGTTGACATGGCCAAGAGGTTCTCTCAAGTATTGTTTTCTACCTTTTCAGGCTCGAGAGGCAACTTTACGAAAAGGGACCTTTTGGAGTTTTCTTATCCATGTCTTTTTCAAACTCTTTAAACATGAAAAAGATACTGAGTTTTTCCTTTTTCGAACTCGTTAAACTTTAATGGCATTGGATCCATCACCATGACAGACATGAGATTCTCCTTCCTAGTGCTCATTAATCTTACTAGGTGGGATCCATCTAAAGGATGGACTTATATTACAAGCATATGTTATCCCCTTCAAGCTTGTGATAGAAAATAATTGGGGTACCTGCTAGGAATGGTGGGGGAAATGGAAATTTTTTACCAGTTGTGTCGGCATCTTGTCACTCTTGAACATGACACTATTTTGCTTCATGTCAGGTTGGGATATCCTCACTTCATCATTGACCTTCCTGGGTTTGGGTCATCCACTTTTTGCCTTTCCATTTGATCTTTGCCACGTCATCATGACCTCCAATCCTATGGACCCAAAAATATGCTAAAACTCCAGAGTTGTGGCACTGATATGTTCAAGAGTTAATCCTTCTGCAGTTTACACTCATTCTTGATTCTTTGTATCATCCATAATCATTGCATCCCCTTTGTCTCACGTCGATTATGTGGGATACATCGTGACCCTCCTTCGACAAGGTCACTTCCTGTCGACTTCAGCTCATTATCCAGGAAGTTGGCCGAGAGACTCCCTTCTAGTACCTTAGAGCTTGCATGCCCTAATGGCAAGTTCTTCGCACTCGACGATAGGTTCTCATCATTAGCTTTTGCTCGAGTGACTTCACAGGTGTTCAACTTCAATTCCTTGATCACACTCCGTGAATTGTGTTGTTGGTACCTTAAGAGCCATTGTCATTATTGGTGGTTTCTCTCGCGCTTGTTAATGGTTCACATCATTGACCAGTAATCATGCAACTTTCTAGCATGTTCGACTTCGACCCATCTATTCACATGTTAGAATTTTTACTTTGATTGGGTCATGTTGGAGCACAAGACACTAGGCTTAGATTACAAAACTCCAAGTTGCGAGGCGATGTGACATGATCATGCTTATATACATGTCTCTTTCAGATGGATGGTTGTGACTATGCCACGAGTCTGTTCTATGTGATCCTTCTCATTATTGGATGGTTGCGACCATACCTTGGGTTATATATGATCCTTCTTACTAGATGGTTGCGCCCAGACCTTGGATCCATTTACATTATTTTTTTCTAGATGGTTGTGTCCATACCACGATTCATGTATATTTTATCAAAGATTTTAGTGATGTATATGTATCTATGCTTTCTTTCAAGTTTTTTGATGATAGTTTCTGGCTCCATGCCTCTACTCGTAAAGCATTTCATCCCTCACTCGTGTTTGGCCTTCACACTTTGGGAGCATCGGTTACACAGCATTTTGTCATTGTCCCTATACTCCTCGTTCCTCGATCCTGGAGGACCTCTACAGTGAACCTCATGTGTTTTCCTATCATGAAGAACATGTCTTTACATCACCCTTCACCTGTAGAACATTTCCCTCTTACATCATTTCCAAAGAATATTCCTTAAAACTCAGTTTTAAAGGTCGAAGTTATCCCTCAATTTCTTCCCCGCGCTGATTTGTAGAGTTTAACACTGAGCCTAGCACTGATCAGCGCTAGTATCCATCCATTACCCGCACCAACACTCTTTTGGAAAGTTTTTAGAAATGGAGTCGAAGCTTCCAGGTCTAGAAGCTTCGTGAACAAAAGTCTAGTAAATGGTTAGTCGAGATAGAGTCGAGAGAGACTGTTTGGGCTCCTTTCACATATTAAAATGGAACAAACCCAAAGGGATAAGATTTCTCCCATCATAAGAGGATCCATATCCCCTCTCTCAAGCTATATAAACTTCTCCTATTCCAACCTCAGTTAGAGAATGAAAGGGCTGGAATAATCTGCAAAATCTTGATAGCCAAAACAACTCTTGATAGCCTTAGCCTTCTAGTTTGTGCTTGTAAAGGGAGAATAAGTTTGTAGTTTTTTTGTTTGGAGCAAAGAGGAAGAAGCCTTGAACTTCTATTGCTTGAGGTGCATCATGAGATTCTAATAGTGGTGCTAGAACCTGGATACGTCGAAGGAAACCTACAACGCTAAGGCAAAGGTTGTACTTTCCTTTTTGTCATAATAATACAACTCATATTTTGTTTCCTATATCAATTGCATATGGTATTTGGTATTTTAAGACTCCTTAGCCTCTTAAGTAGGTTGAATCTATGGTATGCTATCATGTGTGCTTCGGTTTCTTGTCTATTTGTTTCAGGTGCTTGATTGACATTAAGGCGCTGGTCGTTGGAGCAAAGACACAAGGACTTTATCAAACAAGGATAAGCGATACAAGAGGTAGGATCTTATCCATTCTCAATCTAAGGGAATTTATGGCAGATTTTCTTGTTTGTGGCTAGACCCTCTCCCCTGGGCTAGAGGGATTGTCTTTAGCCGCAGAGAGAATCTTCCTACTCCACACATGCCCTATATCTAGTCTAAACTATTAGACCAACAAGTCAAAGATAATGAGGCAATCTAAAAGTTGTGTATATTTATTATTGGCCTGGCCTTCCCAGTGGTAGACCAGGAAAGTCCATATATGTTGTGATCAGCTTTTTCAAGCAGTAATATAAATTATCTTATTTCATCTTACAAAAATTAATCCTTTTAAATATTTTTATTAACAACAATATAAATTATTTTTTATATTAGTAGTAATATAAATTATGAATCCTTTTAAATATTTTTAATATTTACTTCAAAGATGGCTACTTTAACTAAATTATAAGCCCTTAGATTAATACTAAAGGGAAATATAAACCTTTTAAATAATTTTATAACATGTTTCCCTTTTCTTAATATTACCTTTTTAATTATAACAATTAATTATGCCGATAGGCTTATATATTTCAACTCATGATGGATGTAGGCTTATGGAATTTCATTTTTTTTTAATGAACAAACATGATTTTGTATTGGAATAATATGCTTCATCTGAGAATCACATTTACAGATATCACTCTCCTCTTGAGCGTTACAACTTTAAAAATATATATATTTGAACAATGAGATTGAATCGGCTCCCTCGCGCCTGTCAATGGTCGTAAAGTGGTTGTTGAGGTAATTTCAACTGGCGGTAACGTGGTGGTTGAGGTAATTGAATAGGTTTTACGACGATACTGAGTCTATTGACTCTTTGTTTCGATATATAGTGTGTGTTTCCACTAGGATATTATCAGGTATGGAGAATTTTCCCAGGCATGTTAGGATGGTTTTGACTTTTATCCCTTCTCCAACTATTGTAGTAGCCATGGAACTCTTCCAAGGAATTGGAATGTCGAATTACAACTACGTAGTGACCAAGAATTTCTTTTCCGCTTCCAGTATAAATTTCCTTGGGGTTTTCAATGGAGATTTAGGAGCCCTACAAAATCCTTTCACTACATTGAATCAGTGATCAATTAGTGGCATGGTACCCTGGATATCCATTAATGAGGATGAGGCAATTTTTCTTAGAACTACAATTTCATGCATGGTTAGGTCTTGGGTGTTTTATCAATATTATTGTTTATTTTTAACTATATTATGAAAATCTTCGGTTAAGGAGCAAATGATTAAATAATTATGAATAATAAAAAAATGGTGGACCTATTTTGATTGGTTAAATATTTTGTAATTAAGTGAGAACATTGATAGCTTTTGTTTGAAAATTCTAATTTGTGATTTCACAACGTGCAGGAGAGGTACATGGGGAGAGAGAATTGTTGGCTATAGAATCAAAAGAAATCTGAACACATTTGGAACAACTTTTCGTTAACAAAGACAAAGCATTATGTATGATAGAAGAGGTAAAAGATGAAATTTTTTATTTATATGGTATGCACATGTGTTGATATATGTGGGAAAATAATCTTGTTAGACACACCTATATGACATTTAAGCTAATGTTTATTCATATTTTCCTTTTGAAATTTTCCAATATACTAACCAAATTACAAATCAATAGTTGCGAGAAAATTTCTAAACTAAAATTGATAGTGCCAAAATAGAGAAAAAGCGATGCAAAATCTCTTCATGGTGGTCTTTGTCAGAGCATTGTTGAAACGGATATGGAATGCCATGATTTACTTCTCACATTTGAAATTGTTTTGAGGCAAAAAAGAAAGAATACAAGATAGGCACCAATAATTATTAATGGTTAGGTAAGGAATTTAGAAGATCGGTATCTCCTCATAATTCCTCTTCAAGCTGATGAAAATCGAGGGAAGCTACATGTTCATAATGTTTTCTTTCAAGTTTTGTTATTTATGCATAATAGGACTATTATAATGTCAAAATCTCAAAAATATTATTTTAGATACATATACATTCGTTGATAGACAAGTTTATGCACGGTATGATGCTTCTTACATGTAATGATTTTGTTCAATCATTACCTTGAGTGTTTTTTATGTGTTTTAAATTAAATATAAATATAATTTGATATATTTTTTGTTTTTGTTTAATTTGAAAAATAATATTTCATTAGATTATTTTTTCAAATTAATTATATTCATAAATAATATGCCAATCTGAAGAGACAGGGCCTATCAGTGTATATCAACCACATTTTATTAATGTGATTGTGCTAGCTATGCACTATATTGTTATGACTTCAATGTTAATTGAAAGGATATGACTGTATAGATTAGGGCGGGATATGGACCATACAGTTATACAAGTGTGACATTTTAATGTTGAATTTGTAATGGAAGGGAGTAGAATATGGTTGTTGTTGTTGTAGCATTAATGAATTGATACAATCAGTCAATGATAGTCATGCGGATAAATGAAAGCAATTGTATTAATGATTCAAATCATACCATTGTATGATCAAGCAATGGAAGTGTATAGAAATGGATGGCCAAATGGTACAAAAGTTGGTGGCTAATAGAGTGGTTAGCTAGGTGTGGTGGTGTGGTAACTAGATGACTTGACAGCTATACGGAAGGTGACAATAGGGTCGTCAGCAATGTCACCCTACAATGGTTGAATAGTGTTGGGTGGTCACAACATCTAACTCTTATTTTTATTAATTTTTTATTATTAATTTTTTATTTTTTATTTTTAAAAAGAATGGGTATTTTGCATTAATTATTGAAAAAGAGAGAGGCTCGGTAGCCTGAGTACATAGATGCAAGGGAGGGAGGTGGATCCCAAGATGGAGCAGTTACTAGACTACTACTATTAACTTTAATATTGACATATGAATTTACTGCATTGCTTGTGTAGCATCAAACATACTGAAACAACAAAAATACATACTTGCACTTCATTATTAGGAACAAAATTGTTTAAAGAGTTGGTTGTTCATACATATGCTTTATCTTTGTTCATCTTCATTTGGCCTAGTTGATTGAGTTATCTTCTCCTACAACATGATACTAATGTGCATTGTTTGATGTTCTTCCTTTCAAGGTCTTCTTTTCCAATTAAAATCATGTGCTCCAGGTTGGCAATTTGATGGTGTTGTGTACAGATAACTCATTCCAATGAAGATATTACCTTCTCAAGGTGTCTACAGCGCTGGTTCCATCTGTTGAGTTCCTACATGAGTGATGTTACTTCTGCCTGTAAACTCTGGACTTCTAAGTTAAAGGCTACTTCACAATGGGCATTCCATTTCTTTTGAAGTTCTTTGATTTAGACCAGCTTTGAATGGAGGCCTTCACAGAATTTGCAAGAGGAATACGAGGGTCCAGAGGGGTCCATTTCAAAGGGAAAATGAATAGGGAGGAGCTTGAAGATGAGGAGTAGTCAGGAGGTGAAAAGCGAGAATGAGAAGGTGACCGAGGAAGGGAGGATATATAGCTAAACTTCGTATGATTGTACATTGTTGGGAACAATTTCTAGTAATCTTGTCCACCTCATTTTTACCCTTTAATCCTCCATTTGAACCTTAAATCCTAATCTTTTACAAATTTGATGAAGGAAATGGTGTGAAAGGGTAAATTGAAGGTAATAGTCTTTTATGGAAAATATATTTTATTTTTAATTCATAAATATTCATTAAATGCATTTATTTCATGTACTAATGGGTAAAATAGTAAATTACAGGAATTCTTTTATGCAACCAGCTCACAAAATAGAAGAAAAGATAGATCAACGCCTTCAAAATCAGCCTCTTTGAGGGGGAAACCTCCTTTACATTACACAAATGAACAAATCTTGGATGACACAAATGACAATACCTCCTTTCTATATATAGGAGTCTAAGTGGTCCCAATATAATCAGAGCCTACATAACAATAATATTGTAGGGGCGCAACAATAATAATAGTGGGCTTCTGTGGAGCACAACAATAATAATAGTGAGCTTCTATGGGGCACAATAATAACAACATGGGGACTACATGGGCACAACAATACAATAAGGGGGTTTCACTAATAGCAATAAGGGGATACACTAGTAGTATAGGGACCTAACATGCCCCTCTCCTTCAAAAAGTGTTTTCCTCAATGTTTGAGTAGTTTTGGATGCTTCTGTATAAAATTATCATCCTCCCATGTGAAATCTTCAGCAGGTAAGTTCTTCCACTTGATAAGATACTCTGAAATTGATTGATTTCGTAGTTGTCGGGTTGTGGTCACCGTGACTACTTCTGGTTCCAATGATTTTTCCTTCCTCGTCAAGTTCTAACAATATTGTTTGAACTAGGAGATTTTCACCTATAACCTTATTTAAGCATGAAACATGGAGAGTTGGGGGCACTCGGGAAGATGCAGAAGCTCCAATCTATATGCCATAGTACCAATCTTTTGCAACACCTTGTAAGGACCATAGTAATTTGTTAATCATTTATTATCCTTCTTAGCCTGCTTGAGGGACATTTGTTTGTATGTTTGTAGCCATCGAAATACCCAATCGCCTACATCAAAACTTATTTTGTTGTGATGTTGATCTACCTGTTTTTTCTTTGTATTCTATGCCAATGTGAGGTTATCGTTTAAGAGTTGGAGAACTTGTTTTTGTTGAGGGTCTACCTTAACACATTCATGAGATACAATATGACCCAAATATTCCACCTCTTATACTCCAAAGAAACATTTGGAGGTTTTTGCATATAATTGTTTCTCCTCCAATAGTCTAAGCACTCTATCAACATGTTGAACATGATCCTTCCAAGACTTGTTGTAGATTAGTATATCATCAAAAACTATTAACACAAATTTTCTAAGGAAGGGTTTGAAAATGGAATTCATCAAACCTTGAAATGTAGAAGGTGCATTGGTAAGGCCAAAAGGCATGACCAAAATTCATAATGACCCTCATGAGTTCTAAATGTTGTATTCGGAATGTCTTCAGTCTTCATCCTGATTTGATGATATCCTGCATGAAATTCCAACTTGTTGAAGTAAATTTCTCCGTGTAATTCATCCAATAATTCATCAATGAGATGAATGGGAAATTTATCTTTAATAGTGAGCTTGTTAAGCTCCCTATAATCCAGACACATGATCCACGATTCATCCCTCTTGTGCACCAATACTACTAGAGAAAACAAAGAACTTTGACTACGTTGAATTATACCAGCCTCTAGCATTTTTGCAACCATACGTTCAATTTAACTCTTTTGTGCATAGGGATATCTGTAAGGATTGATGTTTGGAGGAACACTTCCTTGAATCATATAAATAGCATGATCATGAATAGGCGAGAGTCCTTTGCGAGTCTCAAATACCTTGGAATGATTGTCCAAGGCTTTTTGGAGATCTGGAGAAATAGATTATTTCGGCATGGGAACCTCTAGCGAACATAATTGTGTAATTAGTCCATGTTGTTATTTCATTAGAATATTTTTCATGCCATTAGAGCTAATTATCTTTCCCGTTTTCCCTGAGATACCCCTTAATTCAACTTTAAAAAAAATAAAAAAATAATAAAAAAACTAAAAAATAAAAAATAAAAATAAATAAATAAATAAAATCTTGACATTAAAAGTTATCATATTTTACTCCTAGTACAACATCAGCGCTACCCGTTGGAATGGAAAGCATTGGACTATTCAACACATATTCTCCCATGGATAGCTTGATATTATGGCATTTTCCAGAGTAATTTATGGTTCTTCCATTTGCAACCATCACTTGACACTCTAGTGTTGGATATAGGAAGAAATTCAATTCCTTCAATATCTTACAATGAATAAAATTATGGGTACTACCTGAATCAATCAACACTATTATCTTTTTCTTCTTGATATGTCCTTCTATCTTGATAGTTTGAGGATTGGTTTTTCTGGCCAATGCATTACATGATATGGTTGGATTCATTTCTTCTTTCTCTAGGCTTTGTTCCTGGTGTGTATCCTCTTATTTTGATGTTTCTTGTTCCTTTTCTTCTTCCTATTCACAATCTATGTAAAATAATTTATTCTCGGCACACTTATGACCTTTAGTGTATTTTCTATCACAATTGTAACAAAGCCCTTTTTCTCTTTTTTCTTCCAATTTTTTTGGTGTCAACATTGTAGGTTGTGGAAGGACAGGGGCAACAACACTTCCATTTTTATAGTTGTGATTGGTAGGTTTCATTGTTGCCATAATTTTGCTTTCAATTTTTCTTGCCAACCTGAATGCCTTCTCCAATGAATCAAGTTCCCAAATGCAAACCTCATCCAATGCAAACCTCATGTTGGATGTTATCATTTAATGTCCCTATGAACACATCAATCCTATGCTCCTCTATAATATATTTTACCCTTATGTTCAATTTTTCGAAGTCTTCAATGTGCTCCACCATTGAACCTTTTTGTTTGATATTTATCAATTGGCTAAAAAATGTTTCTTTTTGTATCCTTATAATGTGCTATCATTCCTTTCGTAAAAATTTCTCAAGTGACAATTTGTTTACGAGAGAAAAGCCATCAATACCATACAAACTAATTGGGTTCCAAATACAAAGTTGCAATGCGTACCTTTTGTGTGTTTTGCACATTATGGAGATCTAAATATTGCTCCATCTATATTATCCATGTTACGGGATCCCTGCCATAAAACTTATTCATATCGATCTTTGGAACGTGGTGGGTCTCTATTCCAATGTTAGAGTTTATGAAACCATGATTAACATTTCTTTTGTTCTCATCACGAGTTTTCTCTACTACCTTTTCGCCATTAGGAAGATTTTCTTGTAGAAAATTTTTCAAACCTTTCATATCTTTCTTCAAATCTTCAATGTTGTCATTCTTCGAATCATAATTAACATTTCTTTTGTTCTCATTATGTGTTTTCTCTACTACCTTTTTGCTATTAGGAAGCCTTTCTTGTAGTAACTTTTTCAAACCCTCCTTCCAACCTTCCATGTCTTTCTTCCAATCTTCAATTTTTTCTTTCATACCATCCATCTTATCTTCCACGTCTTTCTTTAAACCATCCATATTAGCTTCTGTTATTTTTTGTGAGAGTGAAATTTGTTGCACTTGGTCTCGTAATTTTGAAATATCATGTCGCATTTCTTCATCTTCTTCATGAGTCATGCTAGCGCTTTTAGGTTGCTTACTAGGTTTTTCCATTTTATTTATTTGGGGCATAAATTAATGATAATTATGCTTCATTATTCCCTTTGAATTCCTTCAAAATAATTTTTCAAACTAGACTTATGCAAATTTTAAACAAAAACTACACACCTTTTTTCACTTTGTAGGAGCTCTACATTGAATCTGATTTATCTCTGAAATTTTGGATCTCCAAGGTCTGAAATTTCAAATTGTGGTAGCCCTATGAGTCCTCTTTCCAATGCCACCAGTCTGACCAAACTTGGATTATCCAAGTAAATGTTATGCCCAATCTCCCAAGATGACCTGATTATACACTTTTTCAATAGATCGAACTTGTACGAAGAGCCACGTGTCATTGTTTCAACCTTCATACCAGCAATCAATGCATAGAAAACTAAAGTCTATCCTATTTCTATAAATTCTTACGAAATTTCAATCAATACTCAGAGAGAAAGTTATGACGGTTTTCCCAATGTCACCTATTTTGGATGTAATTTGGGAGCCTACAAAAAACCTAACTTCCTTGGCTCATATCTCCAACAATATAGAGATACAAGATCTAAAATTCAGACCAAAGGTTCATCGAGGAGTTTGCTCAAGTGGGTTTTAATTTCAAAGTCAGAACCTTAGTAGAAAAATAATTATCGTGAAAATTCCACGATGACCTGTTTTTTGATGGAATTTTGGAGCTTACAAAAACCCTAACTTCCTCATATCATATTTCCGAACATATAGCGATCCAAGATCGGAAATTTGGACCCAAGATTCAGACGTATTTCATCTCAAATGGGTTTTGTTTTTATCATATGAAACTTTGTAGAGAAAACATTATAGCTAAAATTGCATGATGACCTGTTTTGGAGCAGCGAAACCCTAGAATCCAAAGCTCTGATACCAAATTTTATGCAACGAGCTCACAAAATAGAAGAAAAGATAGATCAACATCTTCAAAATCAGCCTCTTCAAGGGGGAAACCTCCTTTACATTACACAAATGAATAAATCTTGGACGATACAAATGACAATACCTCCTTTCTATATATAGGAGTCTAAGCGGTACCAATATAATTAGAGCCTACATAACAATAATATTGTAGGGGAACAACAATAACAATCGTGGGCTTCTATGGGGCACAATAATAACAACATGGGGACTACATGGGCACAACAATACAATAGGCGGTTTGAATAATAACAATAAGGGGCTACACTAGTAGTATAGGGACCTAACAAATTCATTTAATTACAGGAAATTAAAAAATTTAAAATTCCTTTAATCTGTCCAAGTTTTGTGGAGTTCCATGTCAGCTAACGTGATTCTCACACATGGAGCACGATTAAGATGTTCACCTAATGGAGAAATTTCTATATGACCTTCTTGTAGTTTCTTGCAACCCATGAATCAAAGGTTTATCAATGCAACATATCCACTCAGCAAATCCTACAAGCTGTTTACGAAATTGCTTGAACCCTCTCCATCAGTTGGAATTCGGTCAGCTGCACCTAGAATTTAGCATACAAGTCATCAAGGATTGAGGAGACCATGCAAAGATCATTATTTTTCCTTTGTGACTATTTTATATTGGCTTGAAACATTGAACTGACCCTATGTTTTGGGAAATTTAGTTTAGTTTCACATTAATGTATAAAATTCAATGCATAAAGAATAGAGCAACATATATTACAACGATTATTTCTAAACAAAGTGAAAAAATTTTATTAAGCTTGTCATTCTCGTCAATACAAGGAATTTTCTGATGTGGTGCACAATTTAAAGTAGTTTTTTAGTGTTTCATTGGAAACATACACCAGGATGGCCCCATGGTATGTGTTGTATATATTTTGTCATGTATTTTATCAATTCTACTATAGTTTGAGTGATTCATGTTTATCATTTTTGTTATATATCTCAAAAATATGCATACACTGTTTTCCTGTAAATATAAAAAAATCCTATAACTTGCTTGTAGGTTTTCAAAATTCCTATAATGTGTGCTCTGTTTTTCCCATAGTAGTCCAATTTGATAACATAAAGTAGCTAGGAAACATAATTTAGTTAGATTTGTTTATTTTATTAGTATTTATTGTGTTTTAAATTTAAATCATCAAAATTAGTTAAGTTTTGTGTGTTTGAAATAGTGATTAGAGTGATTGGTGAAGTCACATTTGAATTAAAATAATTATCATTTCATTTGAGTGAATTTGCTTATAAACTTGGAACATTGATTTCACTTAGAATTATGTTCCATTACATTCTTAAATCAATTTTGGCTAAACAATTACTATTTCAAAAAGAGCAATTGTGAGAAATTGTAATACATTTGTCTGAATCTACAATCTTGTTCCAGCAAGGTCAGAAATTGAATTTAGAGTTATGAAAACCATTATAAGCTGGAATCAACTAAGATTTACTTGTAATTGGTTTGTTCTTTGTTTTTGCATAGGAAATAACTAAGTAGTCAATTTTCACATATTGTGTTTTACCTCACAGTTTACCTACCTGGGTTTGACAAAACAAATGTTAAATCATTTACTCATCTTTATGAATTGACATGCATGATGTGCGGGAGGCTCAAGAGATCATGATCCAAGATCGAAATTATGTGAATTAGGGAGGAGGATTTTCTAGGAGATTTTCTATGAAAATTTTGTCCTTTTGACTTTTTTGGGAGAACATATTTTGGATTATTGAATGTCCTTTCCTAGGAGGGCAGTTTGTGAATTCCAAATATGAATGTGACGAGGTTAGAACTTGGAAAAGATAGAACAAGTTCCAACTTGTTGCTGGAATCTAATCTCATGATCATGGGACAGGTATGGACCTTGTTTCGACATTTATCTGAGCTTCTCCTTGAAATCTTTGGCATGCTCTATTTCCATGTTTATTTGTGGCTTTGTTGTTCATTCTTAAAATGTGATAGAAGGAGACCCATTCCAATCAAGCTACGTGGTATCGTATTTGAATTAGTATTTGCTCAATCTTTGCATTGTTGGCACTAGATACTTTGATTAGTTGGATTATAATAAGGATTAAGTCCCCTAATGAAAATTAAAGGGTCCCCTAGTGAAAATTAAGTGAGTAATGGGGGGGTTGTGTTTTTACGACAACAATGGTGACACACTGGGAAGAACCAGTTATCTTTGAAAAATGATGAAACTCTAAGGAAAAAGGAATAAAGTTAAATCAATCAAAGTGCTAGGATTTAGATTTTCAATGAAATCTCTTATAACGAATATGAAAATGTTATCATCTTTTTATCTCTAATATTGATTATAAGAGTTATGTTACAACAATTATTTAATTGATGACAGCTTAAACTAAAGAACAAAAGCGTACAATTGTGTTTAGTAAGAAAAGTTGAACTCTTATTGTCATAGGTAGAGTCACTGTTGCCAGCAAGCATCCATAGCCTCTATAGGGATACCTCTTAGCCCAAAGGAAATGTTAGTATCCAATCTATGTTTAAATATTTCAGAGGAAAGCTATTTTATTAAAACTCTAAAAGCCATTGCCCTGGTTTGGTGACCAGATATGACAATGCCATTCACAAGCATTGATAGTCATTAACAAGCGGGTTCGTGATAAGACCTCTTGTCTTACAGTGAAGCGTTATGAGCCATTATCCTAGCTTGGTAACCAGATATGATAATGTCATAACCATCAATACCCATGATCATGGTAGGTTGGCTCTTTACAAAGACCCCCTATCTTTCAGGTATTTTACAATTTTCATTTACACTGATAATTTTTGTTAATAAATGGGGAGAAAAATTTTCTCATTAATGGATTTGGATGACATGGAAGAGTTTAAAAATACTAAACTTGTATATGTTTCTTTATGTTGCATTAGCAAGAGTTGTTTATAAGATAAGTTGTTGCAAAAAAAATTCTCTTATATTATAAAGTGAGATTATCAAAATGACAAGGAAACGCAATAAGAGTTTCTAATCTAAATCTGAAAGATAACAATTTGATTATTATTTTGATATTATTCCTTTTACCAATGAATTTTATTAACTAAGAGTAAAAATTTCTCATGTATCAAACCAAAGATGGATGTGAAAAAATCCCTTCAACTAAAAGATTTGGTAATATCACCAAAAGAACACAAGGGGATTTTCAAAGGGAAACAAAATGAAATGTCATGAAATAAAATCCGAAAACAGGATCAAAGAGAAATGCAATCCAATGAAAAATAAAAGCAAACTACTACAAGCAAAACAATGAAATAGAAACTACTCAAATAAGACAAAAGTAATATCTTGACTTAATGCATTAAGATCTTGTTATGTATTTGTCAAGTAAAATGTTGTCTTGTTAAAATGAGTTTTATTATTCATAACTTTATTAAAAACTAACCAATGAAGAGTTGTGATTAATAATTCATTTGAGATCTTAACAGAGATTTATTTCCTTACACAAATCTTTCTTTCAAACATATCACAAAAATGATAAGAAAATTTTCAAGTTAAGAAAATCTCCCTGAGTAAGGTTTGAAAGATGCTCCATTTATCATTTATGTTACAACTATCTTATTCAAAAAAGTTGTGTCAAACCAAAATCTGAAAAAAGAACAACAAAGTATAAGAAAGAAAAACTAAGAATCAATCAAAAAGAAAACACACAAACAGATGATAATAAAATTGCAAATGCATACCTCAAAGAATTTAATAATCAGTTTACCTCATTGGATCTTCGTCTTCTTCCATGTATTTCTTAAGAATGTTTAAAATTATATTTTTATTTAATCAACAAAAAAGTTAACAAAATAAATCTAATCTATTCCTAATCCTAATCTAAAAAGTATATTATGAGTAGCTAAAATCAAACTTCCATTATAACCATTCAAATTCTTTGTTTATTGCATGTACACACCAGTCAAATATTAGTAACAAAAGCACAATTGAAACAACAAAATTAAATTTTAACTGATTGTATACATCTAAAACTAAAGTATCTACAAAGAACAACATACTTACAAATAACTTATTTGAAAACCATCTCCCTTGGAAATTTGTCTCCAAACAAATATCTATTGGATCATAAAAGTATGGATGTATATTGTTCAGAGATTCAAAACTAGCCAAAAGAGAAGGTAGCAAGACAAATTGTGAGGAAACACTCTCAAGAGTTAAATATTTTCGACAATGAAATAACTGAAATGAAATGAACATCAAATAAATTTGAAAAAGAAATTTTTTTATATTCAGCATCAAAATTTTGAATAACATATTCACTATCCTCAATTAATGCATCTCGAGGGTGTTCAATGCTAAGATATTGAACATGTCTGCATAAAAAAAAAAAATCAGAAAAGAAAACATAACAAAAGAATTGAAAGAAAGCAATCATAACCAAATTGCTTTGGACATTAAAATTACAACATAATGTTACATGGCAACTCTGGAACCTATCATTAAATTCAGTGATCAAATTTCCACTAAAATGGAATTCCAACAAAATGTTATAGATGCAAGTTTCCAAAAGAAAATCATAATGAAAAGCGTTAAAAACCTGCAAAACTAACTCATCAAAATGTTCAGGATAAAATTTGTGTTCAACAATAGGATACCAAATCATAGCACGTGAATCTCCATGAGAGAAATCAATTTTTAAAACTAGTGCACTTTGTATAGGATAAAAATATTTTTCATCATCATTATTGTATTCATCATAAATAACCTTCTTCTCTTGGAAATCAAATGACTGATCGGTACAAACAAAATTAGAAAATATGAGAGAAGAAAATTTTGAAACATCATTGATGACTAAAGAATTATCATCAGAACGAGCAATTATTTCATAATTTTCAGAACTAGTGATAAACTTGTTTTCAACCGACAGATTAAAATGGTCATTGTTTAATGAAATCTGATATGAAAAGATATCACGATAAATAAAATAATGACTACCATAATATAATATTTGTTGAAAAGAGCCATCTTGACAATTCGTCATATTATCATAATTATGGTTTAATGAAATTCTTTCAGTTGTAGAAATGTGTTCTGAATTTCTAGTATTCACCCTAAGAGAAGAGAGATTAAAATATTCATTTTTTTAAATCGTGGTGTTGATTAGATAATATTGGGCCTACTTGTTGATCATAAGAATCATTAGAAATTACTTCAATTACATTTTGAGATTTTGTATTTATATTTGAAATATTCATTTCAGAAATCGGAAAATGTGTGTTGCAACTTTCCAACAATAAAGGTTGTGATCTAATTTCAATCTTAGTCTCAGGCTCAATAAAATCATTTGTTGATTCAAGACTAATAAATGAATTAGATGTGTATTATTCTTCATTATTTAATTATATACCTTTAGAATTAGAAGAAACAAGAGGAGAAATGTTCAATCAAATCTTCATTCGAAGGTAAATCACATAAATCAAATCTATAATAAAGTAACCAAAACCTATTAGAAAAATCTTCTAAAGATTTGTTTTCATAAATGAAAGTATTATATAACTATAAACACAAATTATCATAACTATAATTTTGTTGCGCTTTAAGAATGTCAGAGTAAAAAGCATGCAGATCTCATTGTCATCAATAATATTAAAACATTCACATTTGTCTACAAAATCACAAAGATGATCTAAGGCAGAAAATTTACTCTCACCGTCGAACTTTAAATTAGAAAATGACTCAATTTGTTTCTTGGTAATGCCCTTGGTAGGTTTAGATGAGTTGAAATCATGACCCAATGTAGGAATTCATATAGGAGCCATGATTAGTTAAAAATGATCAAACAAAAATTCAAACAGAACAACTAGCTCAAGGCCTTCATTCTAGCACCAAAAATGTTGATCAAGAAAAATTACCCTTCCAACATTCTAAGGGAAACCACCCAGTCAAGAAATTAAGGCAATTCCTTTTCCATTGAATTGGTAGTTCTGACTGGTTAGACTAGCTCTAGTTACCCTTTCTCTTTCTCTATTGGCTTAAGGTATGTGTTTTAATTACCAACAGGTAAGAGACATCAGATCGATTCTACTTGCTGATCAGGGAAGAGAATTATCCTTAAGCAGACTTTGCGGCTCAGCTAAACCACTCTAAACTTTGTCTCTTTGGGAAGAGGACTTCTAAGATGTAGAAAAAAGAATTAAAATGCAAAAATTAACATTTTATGCACTTATCCTAGATCTATCTTGATTGAAGGAAAGAATAGTATTTCTCTCAATCAAGAGAAAGCTAAAAGGGAGGGAAAAGAAGTATGTAGTAATTAGAATTGGAATGAATGAAATAGACCAAGGAAATAGTTCACGAGATCTAATCCTTGTTAAAACAAATACAAATAGCTAAATGCCTAATAAATATTTACTAGACACTTAACTATAAATAGCTCCAACTCCTAATAAAAATATGTATAAGAATGAGAAATTCATGTCATAGTACTAAAGTAGTTCAAATAAAATGTCATGTAGAAAATCAAAACATCTATAACTCTAAATTGTTACATAGCTAGCCAACCTAAAGAAATAAATGTTTGTTCTTATACAATTTCCAGTTTTCAAGATGCATTTTTTATTAATTCTACAAGGTAGCTTGTCATAATTTTAAATGGGCTAACAATTAACATTCAACAATAGTGCTAAACACAACAAATAACTCATACAATAGAAATGTAATTGAAAATATAAAACATTTATTTCAATAATGGATGCAAACAATAGTGTCATAAACCTTATTATGAATATGAATCAAGTTACAGAACCTCAAAAGATCACAGTAGTGCAAATCCATCGCTTTTAGAAACTTGATCTATGTCTGCAAAGAAGACTTAAATCCCACTACAATAGTTCAAATGAGCGCTAAAAATCCTCTACAAATAGACTGAAAGATCCTAAATTATTTTGCCTCTTCTCTTGATTCCCATCCCCTAACTCACCCCAGCAATGGGTTTTTATACATGATTTAGAAATAATAACCATTTCCATGAATCTCTCAACATCAGAGTTATTTAAAAAAAATATGATTAAACAAAAGGATTGCTTTGATTGGTGTCTAGAAAAATGTTGATGGGACAGTTAAGAACGAATTCCCTAATTGAGTCTACGTAATGCTAAAATTAACCTGGTGGTTTTCAACAACTTTTTCCTATGAATAGATCCATTTGCCACCTAGAGGAATTTAGCTGGAAATTGATGTTATGGCCAAACTTAGAAGATCATTGCAACCAATTCCTAATCAGATTGACCGGTTTGGTATAAGTCAAAGGGTTGATTTTCCTTTTTAATAGGAAATACAAGCACTGCTCCCAAACTGTGTCTTTCTTTAAACTTTACTTTAACCATCTCTACCCATTTTAGTATTGCATTGTGTCACTTGGAATAATGTCTTTGGAAGTCATTGATTGCATAGATCCTTCCTAATTTACCACGGGCTCTATTATCACTCCAGGAAACTCTCCTAGGTTGCAGCTCGGAGATGCCTGGTAACATATAATCTTCAATATTGTTCTTTGAACTATTGAAATAGATGATGGTTTGGATCAATTCAAATAACCATTTCAACTCTATTCTCACTCAAGACATGCATGAACACCCTCAACAATACAAGGCTTTAGACCACTAATGCTCAATAGTTTATAGATTCAATGGATATATGGAGAATACTGACTGTATCAGCAGATGCATACATAAACATATATGAATGACCAGCTATAGGAAATAAATGGAACTTGAAAATCTAATCTATCAATGCAGAGACAAGATGACAGTTATTTGGCATTAGACACATCAGAAACATGAATAACCTATTCAAGTGCAAGCATAGAACAGCAGAGAAAATGAGAATTGAACATGTAACAACAAAAGAAGCTTATATTGTTGGAATGAAGATGAGAAGCTAGAGGAGTAGAGTCTCCACAGTCTCCAAAAGTTGAACCCTTGTTACATTTAGCTTTTAGCCTTTTGTAGGCCTTTTATAATGCTCTTGAGCTCTCAAAGGCTCGGAGTCTTCATCTATCCTCCCTGTTTTGTTAATTGAATGATGCCCTAACTAGGCAAGCATGGGCTCGGAGGTTCCTTCTTCTAATAGAAGAGTAATCGCATTCAAGTAATTTGTTGTGCTGGCAAGGAGCTCTCTCATGCTAGATATGCCCCACAATCACTTCTGTTGTTTTGGAGGAGCTACGTTGTCTACTCCATGATTGTTTGTTTCGGGCTGCATCGTGTTGTGTTGTGTTGTGCTGCCCCATGACCGCTTCTCGGCCTCTATCCCCCAACAGTTATTTCCCGGCCTCTGTTATGTGATAGAATGGGTCTTCGGGCCTCTATTATCTTTTAAACGTTTATAATTATTGTTTTCTGTTTAATACAGCGACACTGTAAAAATCTCGCCAAGCTCTCAACATTTCAAACTTCAAAAGTCCTGAAACATGGCATATTTATCTATCAAGTCTGCCTTTAGGGTCGCTATCGCAAGTCGCACACGGCCTATTCCCTTGCTTCGCTTCGTATTCTGGAATGTGTTAAAAAAACACAGGAAATACATTGAAAATGGCTCCCCCCGGACTTCAAATATTATATATTTCCCTTCCCAGACCCTTTTGGGTCTGGTTCCTATCGCATAGTGCAAACCCAAGCTTCCCTTTGTATTTCGTTATATAACGAAAATACACAAAAATGCATTGAAAAAGGCTTACCCACGGACCTCAAATATTATGAAATATCTTGTATATAACCGTCAGGTCCGGATATCGCATCGCACATATACCTATGCATAGGCCCCACCCCTTGGTGTTGTTCCGCTATGATACGGCGATACAATCTGATCGCAATCGCATATTGCTCGCGCCCCGGACCATGGTTAGCGCTCTTTGTTTTTTCCGATAGCCATCTTGCGACGTGATGTGGGTCGTCAATCTGTGTCGCTTAATCAACGGTCCACATTGCATCACTAATCGCAATCGCCAATCCCGCTTGGTCTACCCTTACGCTGCCAACCCGCCTCCGTCGATTGCGACCCGCCGATCTGATCATCGGAGATCGCTGATCGGGGGTGTCTTGTGCCCAATATTAAGTCCTCCTCTGTGTAGTGCCGATTGTGATTTGTCGCTTAGATCTGGGTCGTTGATCGGCCAGATCTAACGGCAGCTATGCATTGCTATGTTCATGCCTGCAATACTTTGTTTTTTCATTGTTTTTGAGTGTTTTGGCCTCCCGATAGTGTTTTTCTGCCCTTCCAAGGGCTCTCGGCATGTGATGGTTTCGGCCTTTAGATGATCTTAAGAAGCTTTTGAAGACTTCAAGAGCATATTTGGATCCATTGGCATGATTTTGTTGGCTTATGGAGACTTTAAAGAGCATATTTGGATCCATTTTTGGGCCATTTGCCAACAAGCTTAACACTGGCTCCTTCTTGGGATAAAATCCTCCCTGCAAGGTTTCAAGAATCTCAGACCGATGCCTTTCCTTTAACAACAAAATTAAATCTTCCTCCTAGTATTTCATTGGGCATGGAGTCTATTTTGCAATAAAAATAAAAACTAGAAAGAAGCATATTTACAATACCAAGGCTTTAAAGCCTTAAATGAAATAAAGCTTCAAAAACCGCCCATTGACTGGGCTGCCAAAAACATCTCCTCCTTCTAGACTATGCAGAATAAAGGTATTGTTCTGCTGAATTTGAGCGATGACAAATGGACCTGTCCATAAGGAGTCAAATTTACCATGATTACCCTTATTTTCCTTATTTTCATCCCATTTAAGAACCCCAGTCACCAACTTGTAAATTGTCCACTTTTGCCTTCCTGTCAAAGCCTTCTTTGATTTTCTTCAGATGAGCTTTTGACTTCTCAACTAGCTGCTCTATGATCTGTTGTAGTTCAACCAGGTTATTCATTCTTCTTACCAATTCATTCTCTTCATCTTGTTCTTCTTGCAAGAATTTAGCCACAGGGAGAATCAGTTGGATAGGGAAAACAGCATCAGCGCAATAAACCAGCTTAAATGGAGAATTTCCTATGGACCTTTTGATGATAACTCTGTCAGCCCAGAGTACAAACTTCAACTTGGAATCCCAACTATATTTGTTGTCCTCTAACAATTTTTTGATTACCCTTACCAGACTCTTGTTAGATGATTCTGCCAAGCCATTGCCTTGAGCATAATATGAGGTAGAATGCACCACTTGAATGCCTATGGATTCAGTCATGTCCATTAATTCTTTTGCCTTGAATGTTGTTGCATTATCAGTGACTAGTTTGGTTGGGCAACCAAATCTAGTGAAAATATTCTCATTCAAGAACTTTATGACAACTTGATGATTGGCATTCTTAGTGGGTATATCCTCAATCCACTTGGTGAAATAATCAGTGGCTACTAAGATCCATTTTTGTTGGCCACTATAATGTGGGTTGATCTCACCTATAAAGTCCAAGCCCCATTACTGGAAGGGACCATTGACATGTACTGGCTTCAAGGGCAAAGATTTTAGCTGCTATCTTCTTGCAAAACTTTGACATTTGTCACAAGATTTCACAAAAGAAAACACATCAAAGAATAGAGTAAGCCAATAATACCCAGCCCTCAGGATTTTGTGGGTTGTGGTTTTCCATTAATGATGCCCTCCACAGATGCTATAATGGAACAGTTGCATGACTTCCACGAATTGTCCTTTATCTAGACATCTCAAGAGGATTCCTAATGGGTATTTCCAATAAAGCAGATTTTTATTAATGCAGAATTTGGTTGATCTGAGTTTAATGGCCTGGGCTTGACTTGTACTAAGCCCTGGAGGGACTTCTAGCTTCTACAAAAAATGAACTATGCTAGAATACCATTCACAGGTGGCTAGATTTTAAGCAAGAGACTGATTCTACCTTTGCTCTTCAGCTGCTTCCTCTATCTGCTCATCATCTAAATTTGGACCCATGCAATTTATGTCTAGCAAGCTGCAAGTTTCTTCAGCCGTAAGTTTAGACAAGCCCTGGCCCTTGACAAGCTTAGTGGGCTTCACCTCTATGTTAAACTCTATGAATTTTGCAATCCATTTAGCTCTCTTTCCATCAATATCTGGCTGAGTTAAGACATCTTTTACTGACGCTGAAGGTACATATGCAACCACTTTGGAATGTAGAATGTAAATTCTGAATGCCTTTAAATATTTTATGAGAGCATAAGCTTATTTTTCAATAAGGTCATACCTTAATTCAACATCCCTTAGGGTTTTTCTAAAAAAGGCCATGGGATGCTCTATGCCTTCATCATTTTTTTGCAACAGAACTGTTGCAAGTGTATCATAAGAGGCAAAAGAGAAGATAAAAAACTCCTTAGTGTAATCTGGGCTGGTTAGAGTGGGAGATTCCACGATAACTTGCTTGATGGCTTCAAAAGAGCTTCTTGAAGCATCTGTCCATTTTATTTTTGATCCTTTCTTCATCATGGAAGTGATGTGCTTTACTAGTTGTGCAAAGTTTGGAATGAACCTCCTTACAAAGTTAATCTTACCCAGGAAGGATTGAATGTCCCTTTTTGACCTTGGGATGGACAATCTCTGAATTTCTTGAACCCTTGTTGGATCAATCTTCACACCTTCAGCAGAAACAATATGTCCCAGAAGTTTGCCTTCCTCTAGAGCAAACTATTTCTTTGGGTTCACTGAAATTCCAAACTGTCTGCACTTTAGGAAGACCTTCTTCAAACGTTGTAAATGGTCTTTGTGACTATTGGAGAAGACTATTATGTCATCAAGATAAATAAGGACAAACTTTTCCTTCTCTCCCACAAAGGCTATGTCCATGGCCCTATCAAAAGTAGCCCCAGCATTCATCAGTCTGAAAGGCATCTTGGAGTACATGAAAGTGCCCCAAGGAGTAGTGAAGGCAATCTTTTCCTGGTCTTCTAGATGTACAACAACATGATTGTAACCTGAAAATCCTTCTAAGAAATACATGACTCTGGCCCTTGAAACTCTTTGCAACAAGTGTTCCATCTTAGGCAAGGGGTAGTTATCTTTTTTAGAGCACTTGTTCAGATTTCTGAAGTCAACACAAAGCCTGATTTCTCCATTTTTTTTCTTACTACCACAAGGTTAGCTATCCACTTTGAATACCTTAGGGGAACTATGCTTTTTGCATCCAACAGCTTCTTGGTTTCTTTCTCAATCAAAGGCAATAAGAGAGGGTTGATAGGTATTAATTTCTATTTAAAGGGATGGTGTTCTTTTCCAGTGGAATCCTATGTTGAATGATGTTTGTGTCATAGGTTTTAAGATCACTGTATTCCCAAGAAAAAATGTCAGCGAATTGCTTCATGAGGGTGCAATACTCGGAATTTTGGGCAGAAGACAAATGAGTGGATAGATTTATGTATTTCGGATGGGTTGGGCTCCCTATATTGTGTTTACGAACAACAGACTCATTTTCTGTTTTGGCAGGCTTGTAAGGCACATCATTATGATCGAACAACTTCTCTAGAGGCACCAATCCCCTTGGTATATGGTTACTAGGCAGCTGGACAATGCTTCCTTGGCCGATCTCATTTTTTAGCTTGGACTGGCCGCATTCTTCAATGGTTGTCATTTTCTTGGTTGATGTGCGTTTCAGAAAATTCCTCAACAACTTGTAAAAACCTATTAATTTCATCATTGTCTTCAAAAACTTTCTAGTATTTGACATTGTCAAGAAAAGACAGTCTATATTTCACTTGAACTTCATACATCCATTTAGGAGGCAAAGGAGGAATAAACGTGCTAGCAGACACAGCAAGGGAGTCGGCAAGTTGGTTCTTTATTCTCAGAATGTAAAAAATGTTGAAATTATTAAAAGAATCCTTGAGCCTCCATACCTTATCTCTGTATGCTTTCAGCCTTGGATGCTTTGCTTGGGAAGTTTTATTGACTTGCTGAATAATGAGGTATGCATCTCCAAACACTTCTAGGCCTTTGATGCCCATTTCTTTAGTAGTGCTTAAGCCCAAAATCAAAGCTTCGTACTCTGCTATGTTATTTGTGACCTGAAAGGTTAATTTGAAAGATAAATGAATGTATTCCTATGTGGGGGACACAAGGATTACACCTACCCTTGCAGCTTCCTTAGAGAAAGCCCCATTAAAGAACATGTCCCAAATCTGTGGGCCTTCTTCCTCAGCGATCTAGCAAACTGGTTTTTTAAGCTACATGGAGGCCAACTGGGATTCTTCAATATGAAGAATACATGCTCCAAAATCAGTGTCAACAGCATAGATGGGATGATTAGTGGGATTCCTTTCATCGCTAATGATATAAGCCAACTGAGCTTCTTTGTATAATCTCCTGCTCTCACCTCCAAAAACTGGGACAGTGGCTTAGGACATATCATTTTGTAATGATCCACCTAATCTCTTTATCCAACCTCTTGAAAGTAACATGCCAAACTTGGGGGGTACATCTTCTACCACAATATCCATCATCATGCTCTTCATGGGCAGCTGAGACAAAGTGATGGCTAGGTCCCTGATTAATCCCAGGAATTTCACTTTTCTAGAGTCAAAAGAAAACAAGTCATGATAAGGCTTGGTAATGTCAAGACCCAACTCATCCATGATAGCCTTGGGCATTAGATTATGGTTGGCTCCAGTGTCCAGAAGGCAGTTGTGAAGGATTTTATCATGAATAGTCAGAGAGACATAGAACGGTGGGTATTTGTCTTCACAATTTTCAATCATTTGGCTGAGAATAACAGCTAGCTTGTCATCTTGCAGATTTACACAGTGAGTGGAGGCTTGGATGGCTTTAGGCTCAAGGGCCTCGAGGATGGATCTTTTGAAGGACTCATTCTTCACTAGTTCAATCGGAGGCATAGGTATTCTTAGTTTCTGAATTTCTAATTGAAAACTGAAAGAATAAGGAGACTTGTCAGGGCCTCTTACATTGTGAGCTGGAGCTTTAAGGATGATAGGATAAACTGCTGGTTGCTTTTGGATTTTAGCTTGTTGTACTGCAGGGATAGCAACTCTTTGAACAGGAGTTTCCTTGACATTATTCATCTTCGACCTCAGATTATATCTATGTTGATATTCAATTTGGAGAACAGCATCACTGTCATATTCTTGGTTAATCTAGTCATTGAATAATGACTTTTCATAGGCAGCTGAGGTCAAAAAGGAGGCATTGCCTTTGTCTTCCAAACAATGTATCTTATCATCTTCTTCAAACTGCTCTTCTTCCATGACTACATTCTGGAAAGGGGTTTCATTGGCATCTTTTCTTCTTTGCAAAATCTGCAACTGCTCATTAGCTCTTCTATATGGATTTGGATTTGGATTTATAGGAGCAAAGGTATTAGGAACTCTCCCTTTCCCAGGGTGCTTCTCAACCTTTCATTTGGATATTTCAGAGGCTAATGACTCTATCATTTTGGTCATTTTATCTATCTTGGGATCTGAAGATGATGAAGACTTGCCCCTCTGTCTTCTTCTATCAACATTTCCCTTGAGCTTCTTTGCAGCCATGATGTTTGATTCTACTTCCAAGGTTGCATCCTACATATCAGCTAAAGTAGCACATCGCCTCTCCCTCAACAGTAGGCAAAAGTCAAAATCAAAAGCACTGGCATGGGTGACTTTAGTAGAGGTAGTGGTGGGTTTTACTTCAGCTGGTATCTTACTGTACATGCAGTTAAACCTCCTATTAAAATCGGACAACAACTCACCATTTTCCCTCTTTAAGTTTTGAAACTCAGTGTGGTAGTAGAGGAGATCCTTCTTGTCACCCCAATGCTTTAGGAATGCATCATCTAAAGCCTCAATATCTTCTATAGATCTTGGGGTTAGTTCTCTGAACCATTTTCTAGCCTCTCCATCTAGGCTTTGGACAAAGACTCTCATCCACACATCATCTTCACTAATGTCCAGGTTATCAGCATAGCTATAGAATGACTCAAGATGTTCTTCAGTTGTAACACCTTCAGTCCCAGTGAACTAAGGCCTATATTTCTGATATTCTCCCGTATGCATGGCATTCAAAGGAGTGGGAAGTATTAGAGGTCCATACCTAGCAACTATGATTCTTTCCATTTTCGTGGTGCTTGTGGTCTTGCCATAGTTGTGGTGGCTACAAGAGTATTGGCAGTCTGAATGATAGAGGGTTGAGGAGTGACTGACAAGACTAAAGGAGTATGATGGATAGGAGGTGAGGTTTCCTCTGGGCTTACAACAAAAGGAGAACCTAAAGAATAAGGAGCTTTATAAATCTCTGAGAGCTTTTCTTCACTGCTAGTATTAGATGCTATACTCTCAACGTGTATTTGTTCTATTGAAGGATTTTCTTGCAGAGATATGAAAGATTGTTTAGGTTTACCTGAACTTGATGCTCCTTTCTGTAATACCTTTCTTTCTCTGATGATTTTTTCAGGATCAGGTACTGGATCAGCTTGTAGCTTCTGAGGATTTCTCTAAGTATGCCTCACAAACTGAGCCAGAACTTATGAAGTGGAGTCGCCAAGAGGTTCTTCCTTTAGTAGAGTCGCTAGATAGATGATTACAACTAAAAACGTACCCAGACTTTGCCTATCATTAAAGTTGGATCTCTGTCGTCTCCCAGGGAAGCTGAGCTTCAGTTTCCTCTCCCCGACAACAGCGCCAATTATGTTATCACTCCAGGAAACTCTCCTAGGTTGCAGCTCGGAGATGCCTGGTAACATATAATCTTCAATATTGTTCTCTGAACTATTGGAATAGATGATGGTTTGGATCAAGTCAGATAACCATTTCAGCTCTATTCTCACTCAAGACATGCATGAACACCCTCAACAATACAAGGATTTAGACCACTAATGCTCAATAGTTTATAGATTCAATGGATTGATGGAGAATATTGACTATACCAGCAAATGCATACATAAACATATATGAATGGCCAGCTACAAGAAGTAAATGGAACTTGCAAATCTAATTTATCAATGCAGAGACAAGATGACAATTATCTGGCATTAGACACAGCAAAAACATGAATAACCTATTCAAGTGCAAGCATATAACAACAGATAAAATGAGAATTGAACATGTAACAGCAAAAGAAGCTTATATTGTTGGAATGAAGATGAGAAGCTAGAGGAGTACAGTCTCCACAGTCTCCAAAAGTTGAACTCTTGTTACATTTAGCTTTCATCCTTTTATAGGCCTTTTACAATGCTCCTAAGCTCTCAAAGGCTCAGAGTCTTCATCTATCCTCCCTGTCTTGTTAATTGACTGATACCCTGACTAGGCAAGCATGGGCTCGAAGGTTCCTTCTTCTGACAGAAGAGTAACTGCATTTAGGTAGTTTGTTGTGTTGGCAGAGAGCTCTCTCGTGCCAGAGATTCCCCACAATCACTTCTGTTGTTTTGGAGGAGCTGTGATGTCTGTTCCATGATTGTTTGTTTTAGGTTGCATTGTGTTGTGTTGCATTGTGCTGCTCCATGACTGCTTCTCGGCCTCTGTCCCCCAGCAGTTATTTCCCGGCCTATGTTATGTGATAGAATGGGTCTTCAGGCCTCTGTTATCTTTTAAACATTTATAATTATTATTTTTTGTTTAATACAGCGACACTGTAAAAATCCCGCCAAGCTCTCAACATTTCGGACTTCAAAATTCCTTAAACATGGCATATTTATCTATCGAGTTCGCCCTTAGGGTTGCTATCGCAAGTCGCACACGGCATGTTCCCTTGCTTCCCTTCGTATTCTGGAATGTGTTAAAAAAACACAGAAAATACATTGAAAATGGCTCACCCCGGACTTCAAATATTATATATTTCCCTTCCCGGACCCTTTTGGGTCCGGGTCCTATCGCAGAGTGCAAACCCAAGCTTCCCTTTGTATTTCGTTATATAACAAAAATACACAAAATGCATTGAAAAAGACTTACCTGCGGACCTCAAATATTATGAAATATCATGTATATAACCATCAGGTCCGGTTATCGCATCACACATATACTTGTGCATAGGCCCCGCCCCTTGGTGTTGTTCCACTGCGATACGGCAATGCGCTCTGATTGCAATCTCATATTGCTCATGCCTCGGGACCATGGTTAGCACTCTTTGTTTTTTTTCGATAGTGATCTTGCGACGTGATGTGGGTCGTCGCTTGATTGACGGTCCATAGTGCATCGCTAATCGCAATTGCCAGTCCCACTTGGTGTGCCCTTACTCCGCTGACTCGCCTCCGCCGATTGCGACCCGTCGATTCGATCATCGGAGATCGTTGATCGGGGGTGTCTTGCGCCCAATATTAAGTCCTCCTCTCCGCAGTGCTAATTGTGATTTTTCGCTTAGTTTTGGGTCGTTGATCAGCCAGATCTAACAGCTGCTATGCGTTGCTATGTTCATGCCTGCAATACTCTATTTTTTCACTGTTTTTGAGTGTTTTAGCCTCCCGATAGTGTTTTTCCACCCTTTCAAGGGCTCTCGGCATGTGATGGTTTCGGTCTTTGGATGATCTTAAGAAACTTTTGAAGACTTCAAGAGCATATTTGGATCCATTAGCATGATTTTGTTGGCTTATGGAGACTTTAAAGAGCATATTTGGATCCATTTTTAGGCCATTTGCCAATAAGGTTAACAGGCTCTTCCTTGTATCACAAATAATAGAGATCATATTAAAATAGGTGAAAAACATAATCTGAAACCAAATAAAAACTAATGCCCACAAAAATATCGGATATAGTGACTTTTAATTATTTTAACAATGGTCACATAGGAGGGTGACAAGTGGAAACAATAGAGGGTATCGAAGGGATCGTGTAATATTCCTAATTAGCCATGGCTAATTGGAATATTCGATTTTGCCCAATTTTTGCTTTCTATAGTTATTTATAAATAAAAAAGTGAGGACGGGGGACATAACTCACTTTAAGAAAAAAAAGTCACTTCTTAGTAGCACAACGTTGTGACTTAAGGAGGAGCCAAGGGGACCAAAGGGGGACGCAGAAATGAGGCCCACGCAGACACATGGAGGGACTGCATAGGAGGGAAGAACACAAGGCAAGAGGCGAATCACGCAGGAGGAGGTGAGCCTAGGGATTGTGAGAGGCAAAGGCTATAAAATAGAGAGGAGCCCCCTCATTTTGGATCATTATGGTTATGAGCATTTGTGATAGTCATTTCGACTTAGAGCACGCTGGCTGTTTAGCTAGTCTGCAGCACTGTTTAGTGCATTGAGTGTCTCTGTTCGGAGATCTCACCCTTAGCCCCAGGGGAATTCGAGTGCCTGCTCAGGCAAGGTATTTCCATTGGCATTCCAGTAGTAGATTCATCAGCGTTTCAGTAGCAGTTTCATCAGCGTCTTTGAGGAATTGCGCAGAACCCCAAGGGGGTGATTTTCGGGGGTCGGCCATTTCAGAAAATGTTTCTAGGTTTTTCTGGGTTTTTTGAGTAGAGTCCAATTCCAGAGTTTCAACCTTTTCTGAGGAGGGGAGTAGCCCCAAATCCTCATTCGATTTCCACTAGTAGCAGTAGCACAATAGTTTCCCAATAGCTGGGACGTAGATTAGTGTGAAGCCATTCCAGGAAATCTTTCCGGGTTTTTCTGGGTTTCTTGAGTAGAGCCTGAATCCAGAGTTTCAGCTTTTTTCGAGGAGGGGAGCAGCCCCAAATCATCATTTG
>APFE030787106.1:0-21275 GCA_000404065.3 Pinus taeda
CCATTTTTGGACTGAACAAGTCTTGGAAGGAATTGGGAACAGCATCGGGAAATATATCAAAACAGATCTGGAGAGAATTGATGAAAGGTTATACACCTTTGCCCGTATTTGTGTTGAAGTGGATCTTAGCAAAGGACTGCCAGACAACATAAGCTTGATCTACAAACAACAAAACTGGCTGCAAGCATTAGACTACGAAAACACTGCTTTCAGATGCAGGTTATGCAGGCAGACAGGACACTTACAAAGCACATGCCCAGAAGCGAGAAAAGTAAACAGCAAAAAGAAGCAGAAAGGGAAGCGAAGGAAAGGTTGGCAATTTCCTCCCCCTGATTCAGATGAGGAAGAATCAGAAGCAGAAGAAGACGACACTCCAGTAGAGAATGCAAAGGTATCCAAAGAAAAGGAATCTAAGGAAGAAACTACACCAGCAAACAAGGATACAAAGAATCACCAAAATCAGGTAGAGAAGACAAACGCGGAACAAAACACGGGAGGGAACAAACGGCATCACCACTCAGACACTTCAGACTCAGACAAGGAAATAGGTTCACGAATTACAGAAACTCAGTTAGTCCTTGCTTCGATCGAGCCAGCTCAAGGAGAGTGGCGAAAGGTTGAAAAGAAAAAGGGGCGGAAAACTTGAACCGGAATTCAGTTTTTTCCCTTTTCTCTCTCTACTCTCTTTCTCTTTTTCCTCTTTCTTCTTATTGTACGTTAGCCTTCTAACGTTGAACGGGGTGCTATTGCACTCGTGCCCATAAGGGCATCTTTTGGAATGCTTCATTGCATCTGATTGTGTAACTTTTCATTAATTCTTTTAATAAAAAGTTACCGATTTTTTCCTTGGAAAAAAAAATCTAATTTAAGCATGAAAATAATTATAAATGTCCCTAATACTAAGCTGCAGAATATTCTCTAGATGCCATAAATGTTTCAAATAAAAATATATATTCTAAACATTACAAAATATTATGAAAATATCCCAATAAACCTCTATTATCAAATAATATGTAAATGAAGTAACAATATTTCTGTTACACCCCCAAGGAATTTATGTGAGTTTCCCAGTCTTTCTGACGCATTTGCGGAGGTGGTTCCCTTGCCCAAACTTCTATTTTTCCAGAGAGAGTCAGGGTGGGTATTGGCCAAGGAGGCCACACACACTAAGGCATGTAAGGGTCCTTCGATATGTCGATTAACTCATCGAAACTCTGCACTCTTTTGGGCATAGAATTTGGATTTGAAATTGGAAATTTAGGCTCATGTACACTGGACTCATCGAGCGGGCCATACGCGAATGAGAAACTGGAAATGCCACTATCTGCTGCGCAGCCTAACGTATTACTGCTTGATTGCCCAGGGTGGATCTTCTCATTATTCACATTATTTTTTGCAATGCCCACCGGAGTACTGCACTCGTGTTGAGGCTCCTGCATGACCGAGAAACAGCTGATACCGCTATCTTGTTTATCATCGTAGATTTTTCTTCTTATTTGGCGCTCTCTTCCTGCAGCATGGGCGACCACCTTTATACGTTGCTTTACTCCCGCTGGCCGTACTACTGGAAAATCAGCAGTATGAATGGAATGGGGCATACCTGCAGGGATGAAGATTAAAGAAGTGCCTCATATTTCAATTTCACGAGTGAATATTGATCTAAGAGGTTAGATGGAGTGGTTTGAATCACCTAAAATGATAGCCAGAGTCCATCATCGTAAAATGATAAGCCTCTTAACAGAATTTTTGTCCTACGCTGAACCATAACTTTATATATATACTTTATTTTAAAAGAAAACATAATTTAATAACTGTTTACAGCCTCCCCAACTATACGTTTCAAATGTATATAAAAATAAATATAATTTAATAACTGAGTCGAAGATCCTGGCTCTAATTTCCAGCCTTTAACATAATTTAATACCTGTGTCTAGGATCAGGGGTCCAGTTTCTAACCTTTAAACTATGAGTTTCCAATATATCTAATTCATTTTGGAAAGAAAACCTAATTTAATCACTACCTTAAAAAAAACTTTAGAAAACACAGTGGAATACCAAATTTGAGGATGCATACCTATATTGGAAGACATCAATGAAGCTGAAGAAGAACTAATGGCGGCAGCTGGCATTGCAGCAGAAACTTCAAATCCCTCATCCTCCTGTTGGCTATCCTTATTCTCCAGACTAAGTAGATGTGCTATGTTTTTCGCAGCCTTAGACGCTACGTACTTCATGTTACTTGCAATATCTGAAGGAGAAAAGCCTTCTACTATGCTTTTGATGTGAGGAGAATACTCTGGAAAGTTCAGACGATTGGCACGTGACTCCCCCCTTAGGACCAAGACTGCTGCGTCGTAGGCAACTGCAGCCATCTCTGCTGTCGGAAAAGTTCCAAGATGGACCGACTTTTTCGATTTCTCAGGATCGTTTTTTCGATAACTAGCTTGTGCCCTCCATTTTCTATTAGTACGCTTCACCCATACTGCTGGCATCAGGATCTCCAACAACATTGGTACGACCTTCTGTATGACAGGCCTATGGAATCAGGGATCTGACACCACCATCAACAACAGCCATAGCGTTGCTTTGTTCTTCAGTGTTAGTGGGTTCAATATATGAACCTCCATCATTATCACAAGCAGCAGAGTCCAAATCGCTTTGCGGCATGTCTTCACAAGCGAGATTGGAATCCGTGGGCGAGTTATGCAGGAAAGTAGAGCGTATAAAACGGGTGAAACACAATAACCTAGAAAAGAGAGAGCACAAGAAAGTAAAGCGTATAAAACCGGTGAAACACAATAACCTAGAAAAGAGAGAGCAGGGTATCTTGAAGCGTAGTGTAAGATTGAGACAATGCAAGTGGAGGATTTAATAATGCAAGATTTATGGAAGCTCATTCGCTCCTCTGTGAAGCCGAATGATTGAATGAGGGAGGTGAAATGAAAAGGGTTAGTTACCTAATTTTCCTTTTTTACGGGATGTTATCTTCGGTCTTTTTCTGGTATAAGGATCATTTAGGGCAATGGGAACACGGATTCTAAACACGTTATGGAGAAAGAGAGTCTGGATAATTAATAAAGAGGTGGAATGTTAAATTTCATTTATGTTTGAATATGGAGTGATAAGTTTCATTTATATGGAGTGGATTTTGAGTCCGATGTGGAGAGTTGACCTGTTGTTTTAGTTGCACTAGTTGTTTTGTTTAATTAATATTACCAAATATTTTTTTGGGTAAATAATATATAAATTATTATCAATATTTATGGTTTTGGATTTTTTCCTGGTTTATTGATGTATTTGCGGTGAGGTAATTAATATTTATTTTAAAATATGTGATATTTTGAATTCCCATGTGTAGACTTAGAGAGGACAGCTCTAAACCTAATAAAATAATTAATTTTTTTAATAAGAACACCTCTAAACGTAATAAAATAATTATTTTTTATTAATTTATAACCATTTATAATTATTATTAGTACATGCGTAATATTTTTATGTTTTGTTAAGTGCTTTTTAATTATAGATAAGGTGATGGTTTTTGAAAGGTTGCGAACTAGCTTGTCAGGATTTTTTTAGATTTAATATTGTAAATGCTTTTTTTTTATATTTTATTATTAATAATTAAGAAATGAATTATTCTTTGTATTAATAAATATCATATTATAAATATAGACAATTGTTTCTTTATATTAGTATAAGTTTGTTATTTGTAACCATATTCTATAACAATTGTAAATTAAATTTAAATATAATTTTATTTTGTTTTGTAATTTTAATCAACTTTAAGTATAATAAATTTTTTTACATATTTTTATTGAGAAAGATATTTTTTTATACTAATTAGATGTTCAAGTTGTTATATATATATGTTATATTATTTGAGTCTTGAGATGATTGACATGTCTAATGGTTTCACTAGTTGCAATCTAGTAGATTTTTTTCTCACCAAGTTTCGAACTATTGACGTTTACACTAAGGAGTGCTCATCAATGAGCAACCCGTACGCTTCAACAACTACAAAGAAGCCTGTGTTCTAGCTTGAACAATGTGTGGATCCTATGTTTTGTTCATTCCAAGAAGAACATCATCCCGAGGACTCTTGTTGGTACTCGAAGTGAGTCACAAATGTTTTCTACAGTCATACACTCAATGCGCGAAGCAATATGCAGGAGTGGCCGGAAGACACTCACAATGATCAAGAGGTTGCACCTGATGAGCCATCAAGCTCTCTGCATGTGGTGAACGCATATCAGTGCTCACACCAAGAAGGAGCCCTCGAAACTGACCATTATAATCTTAGAAGTAAAGTGGCTCCCCTCCACTTGGGGAGATGGAAGAAAAGATGAGACTCCTGATAAGGAAGGTTGATCCACTCCTAAAGCAGAAAACACAAAGCAAGTCCTGGAAGACAATGACTTATAAGAGTACATCAATGAGCAAAAAGTTGTGAAACACTCTACCGAACAACACAAACATCCATTCCACCCAAGACACCTCAGTGAATCTACCACCTTTGGAATACAACATTGTTGATGACATGAAGAAAACTCTAGTGAACATCACTTTGTTCGAGTTGGCTAAGATCCAAAGATAGCTATTGTGTGCTTTTGGATAGAGCAGTAGACAATGCAGCCTCGAGCAAACAGGGAGCAAGCACACCTCCCATATCACTTTCCATCATGCTCAATACACTCTGGATGGAAGAAGAAAACTTAGGTTGCCCTCCATTACTACTTTCGTTTCAAGGTTTTAACTACAATGTTGACAACTTATTCTTTGATTCTCGCATGATAGCCAATGTCATGCCACTCTCCATTGCTAAGAAGATCAATGAACAATGGAGTGAGACATTTGTGTGAACCATCCAACTTGATCAAACATCAGTACCAGCCATTGGTGAACTATGGGACATGAACATCTCGCTATCCCATGAGAGTCGAGTCCTCCAATGCATTAACATAGTTTTTGTGGACATACCGGAAGCATATGGTCTATTACTCAGCAGAGATTGGTGCAACAAGCTATATGGATATTTCGCTATAGACTCGCCTCACATGTGGCTTCCATACAAGGGAAAGTGCAACCAAATCTAGGTAGAATCTGAGTGGTACATGAAGCATAATGTCACTCCCATCAATGGAAAGAATGAACGTTGGCTCTCGCAGAACTCATGTTTGGCAACTGCCTCCTTGAGACAATGCTAGGGTGTTATCCTACATGACTAGCTCAAACAACATCAAACACACAATTGCTACTCCTTCCTTGCCCGACTGATGGTAATGAAAATTATAAAATACATTGTACCAATAATAGCAGTAGTAGCAATGACAGTAGTAGTAGCAGTACTAGCACATCAAGTGGTCCACATAGAGATGAGTTATGGACTTTGTGCTTTGACAGATCAAAGACACAGGATGGCTCAGGAGCTAGGTGTGTTCTGATTGACCCTTGCAACATGAAATATCTCCTGTCAAGCCCCTTGGAGTTTGAGTGCACAAAAATGTAGTAGAATATGCAACACTTATGTTAGGCTTGCACAAAGCGATCAACCTCAATGTGGGCATACTTAAAGTGGTTGGTGATTCAGAGATAGTGGTATGGCAGGTACGTAACACCATTCACTATTTATCATCACATCTAAAAAGCTCCCAAGAAGAGGTATCGTGACTAATCTTAAGCTTCCAAGAATTTAATGTCATTGTTGTGCAATGTATGCGTAATGCACCTACCAATGCATTAGAAAATGCAGCCTCAAGAATGTCACCGATTAGGGATAGATTTACTATTGAAATTTTGTACAATCCATCTATTCCGGACAACCTAACTAACTTATGCATGTATAGTGATGATCAACAGATACTACATTTTATGGCCAACACTGACGTTTTCAAAGATGTAGCAATAGATGACGATGAGCACGAGCGCTCTCTACAAGTAGGGGCTGATGACATTAAAGGCTACATTATCATAATAGGTGTGGTATCATTGGAAAAGCTATATGACTTGCAAGAGCGGTTCCAAGGTCCAAGGAATAGCAAGACCCATAGTTCCACCATGAGGCACGAACCGATAAACATGGGAACAAAAAAGGATCCGAATTTTGTCAATCTTAGTACATGTACACAACAAGAATGATAAGCCTTCATCTGCTTGTTCAAACAGTACTGAGAAGTGTTCGTGTGGATGCATGATGACCTAAAAACTTATGCCACAGGTATCATCCAACATATCACCCCAATCAAGGAAGGGGTCTAGACATATCAACAAAAGCTAAGAAAAGTACATCTATCCCTTGAACCCTTCATAAAGAAAGATCTTACTAAATTGCTGGATGTACGGATCATATATAAAGTTCACCATTCAACTTGGGTCTCAAACCTTGTGCCTGTACAAAAGAAGTCCGGTGAAATCCTCTTTTGTGTCGATTTCTGGAATGTTAACCGTGCCTCAGACAAAGACAACTATCTCGTGCCCTCTATGGACCATACTTTGCAAATAGTATCTAGGGCATAGATATTCTCTCTCCTTGACGGTTTTTCAGGATATAATCAGGTTCTAATAGTAGAACGTCACAGACTCAAAACTACTTTCTCTACCAGGTGGGGTACGTTCACATATAAATAAATTGCATTCAGGCTTTTAAACACAGGCACAACATTTGAGTGTGTTATGGACACCAACTTTCGCAGACTCATTGGGCAGAGTGTGGTGGTATACCTCGATGATGTGACTATGTTCTCAAGAAGATGAGAAGACCACATACGCCATGTTAAGAAAATTTTCGAACGATGACGAGTATACAGGATATCCTTGAATCCAAAGAAGAACGTATTCGCCATGTCAGAGAGGAACTTCTTTAAACACATTATTACCAAGAGAGGGATCAAGGTGGATCCAGACTAGGTCCAAGCTATCTCATGGATTCCTCACCCAATCAACAAGAAAGCCATGCAATCCTTCTTGGGCAAGATAAACTTCCTTCAAAAATTCATCTTCGATTATGTGCAAATAGCCAATCCCATGCATGAAATGATTAAGAAAGATATAGTGTACACCTAGGGCAAGAAAGAAAGGCATGCATTTTCCCATATTAAGCAAGCCATTTCCAAAGTGCCTCCACTTTACAGCCCAGATTTCAAAAGAGATTTCCTAATATACACCTCCACTTCTGATAACTCACTCGCTACAGTACTCACTTAGAAAGACGAAGCTAATGATCAACGTCCCATATCTTTCATGAGTGCAATAATGTAGGGACTAGATATTAACTACCCCTCCATTGACAAAAAAGCTTATGCAGTTTACAAGGCAGTGAAACACTTCAAACTGTCCCAAAATTTATGCAATTTTGCCTCTCGAACAAGCCAAAACATGCAAACAGTCACTGTCGACTAATATTCTCTCTCTCCATCCCTCAATGACTCTTACGCAGATTTCATCAGCAGCTTCCTCATGCGATCATTCCACATCACAGCTCGGCTGCCTCTCCTGGTCACGTGCATCTGAATGATGATGTTTCATGGTAGACTAGCAGGTTTTGGATTTGATGTCATTTCATAATGAGTGACTTCATGTATAGGTATACCAATGAACATGTCAAGATGACAAAGGGGATGAATGAAGGGAGCGCATGCGGATGGATAGGTTCACCAATGGATGAATGAACGAAGCATGTGAAGTAGATGAATGTGATGAACACGGACCTTTGCGAACAAGTGAGCTTGTCAAGCCTTCTAGCATGAAAGAAAGGAACATGCTAAAGCTTCATCAAGTGAACTAAGGACCATAGAAGACTCCACGCACTTCAACATGCAGCAATGAAGCTATGATACACCATCAATACATCGATCACTCTGCAGCACTGTAGCTCTACATGGACTCCAGTAGCAACATGAATTTACTAGCGTTTTCATGTCATGTCATGTCAAGTCAAGTCATGAGTCATGTTGCCCACATCTCCACTATGGGCTTGTTGTCAATCAGTTCACATCTCCATTATGGGCTTGTTGTTAATCAGTGTGATGTAACATGGAAGTCCGAGAGACCCACTTATTGAGCATAGAGTCATGTAAGTGGGAAATTCATGCAAGTTGAATGGTCATGATGGTAGTCGAATAGCCACAAGGGTCAGTTTCACCCTTGGCTATAAATACCCCCTCATTTGTACATGAAAGGACTTTTTAGCTCATGTCTTCCCACATAGCCAAGATAGTCTATAATCTTATATTTGAGGAACAAGTAGAAATGCCCCGCTGATGGGCTTAGCGATGTATGGTGTAACGACGTGCCTTGGAACTTTAGCTTAATTCAAAAGCCTATTAACCGGCCAACACATTTTCACACATGTATTGTATTTGTTGTAAGACTCATCTTTAACACTTGTAATGCATGTTACTTTAACCTGTGTTCTACATCTGAACAGATTCAATTGCTGTAACGCATAATCTATTAAAGGAAATGTGTTGTATATGCTGTTAATGTTGTCTCGTCTGTGTTGACTACTCTATCAGGCATTAAACAAACCTTTCAAATGAATCTTACTATAACAACCGTTGAACTCATTAGGACTGATCCGTGAGTGTTGTACATGCTATCTTATCTTGTGATTGCAGCATCCAAGTGGATTGCCTCACCGAAAGCTATGTATGTCCTTTTGTGTTGTGTGTTCCTAGCCAAGTTGGGGTTGATGCCTTTCAACCTGGAACTCACCTTCACCTTCTTACCCTCATAGTGAAAGAACCATTGACACAAGTACACTTACACACACGAGGCATGTGAACATCACTTCTCAAAGACAATGCGGACCACTCTCGTGTGCTGACAAGCAATAGTTGAGGCAAATCCTTAAGACAATGGCAACCAGGCCATCATACCGGATGGGACTCCCACACCAAATGGTGTGAGGTTGAGTTGGGACTTCATACGAAGGTGATCCCATGAATGTTGGTGGGTCTAGCACCATCAACATTTCTGGCGCTAGAAGGAGGATAGCCTGTTTTACATGGCTGAAATTCCCCTCACACTTATTCAACAAACATATGCTCAAGGCAGTAATTGACACTTTCTCTCACCTACATGCAACTAAGTAGCTGGTTACTCCTCACCTCCCAGTGCTGAGCACGAGACTTCATATCAACACCTTCACTCCATTCATCCCATCACTCGCCACCTCATGAAAGTAGTCAGACTGATCCCAGATAGAGAACATCTTCCACGCATAGCAAGGTAGCCGAAGGTTGTTGGATCATCAGTGGAAGAAGCAACCCTTGCTACACTTGAAGGTCTGGGAGAAGTTATCTAAGACAAAAATAAACCTCCAATCCTCCGGAAAGGTGAATAAGGCACTCTTGTGATCTCAAGATCAAACTTTGGTGTAGGAGGGAGAGGGGAAGGAAGCGAAGTAGGCAAAGGTGGAGATGAACCAAGATACTCAAAGTCAGAAACATCAGACTCCTAAGGAGAGGAAGAGTACAAAGAAGAAGAATAGATCACTGACCCAAATCTTGAATGGATGACTCAGGGACCATTAGCTCTCCCTGTTGTCTTGCATAAGACGTCGAGGTGGGTGGAGAGAATGAACATCAATTTCGACCCTCATAGTACGGTAAAGGTGGAAGACCACCTAGACAACTTCTACCTACAACTGCATACCCTCAAGGTATGTTATGATGATGTCACATGTATATTGTTCCCATGTACCTTGGTTGGTCATGCAACTGCATGGTATCACAGTCGTCCACTGAACCCTATACACAACTGGCTCACATTCAAATGAATGTTCCTGGAGAATTTTGCTAATGAGAAGACCCCAACCATGCTACTCAAAGAGTTGGGAAGCCTCAAGATGGAGGGAAAAGTGAAAGTGAAATATTTCAATCAAAGGTTTACACACATATTGAGCAAGTTCCCAGCAAACACTAAGCCTCATGACTCCACCAACACTGATTACTACACGTCTGCATTGTAAACTAGCATTGAGTAGTACATTAAGAGAGCTACAAGACCAACACTATTGAAAAATTGTGAAGAGGCTATCAATGTTGAGAAAGACCTGCATGCAGTTGGAGTCATCGTGGATGCTGAATCGATGAAGAACTCTAAGGATGTGAGCTTGAAGTCCCAAAGAATGGTGAACAAGGGTAGAGAAAAGGAAGAAACCGGTATTGAGACCCTTACTCGCCTTGTCAAGAGCTTGACCACTAAAGTGTCCAAACTCAAGTAATGTAAAACATACACTTTTTCAATCAGTCATCCGCCCAGGTAGAGACAGGTAAGTAGCTCATCAAGCAGTGACCAATTCACTTCTAAAACTATGCAGAAGCTTGTGTTCGAGCTCGAACAATGTGTGGATCCTAGGTTCTATTCTTTCCAAGAAGAACATCATCCCAATAACTCTTTCTCAGACTTGAAGTGAGTCACAAATGCTTTCTAAAGTCATACACTCAATGCGTGAAGCAATATGTAGGAGTAGCCGAAAGACACTGATGATGATCAAGAGGTTACACCTAATGAGCCATCAAGCTCTAGGCCTGTAGTGAACGCGTATAAGTGCTCGCAAACAAACATTGAGAAGGAGCACTCGAAGCAAAATGACCATTACGATCTTAGAAATAAAGGGGCTCCCCCTACACTTGGGGAGATACAAGAAAAGATCAGACTGTTGATAAGGAAGGTTGATCCACTCGTCGCCCTGAAGCAAAAAACACAAAGCAAGTGCTGGAAGAAAATGATCGAGAAGAGTACATCCATGAACAGTAAGTTGTGAAACACTCTGCAGACAACATGAACATCCATTCCACCTTAGACACCTCAGTGAGTCTAACACCTCTAGAATACAACATTGTTAATGACATGAAGAAAACTCTAAAGAACATCAGTTTGTTCGAGTTGGATAATATCCAAAGTTAGCGAGGTATCCTACTGCACACTTTGGGGTAGACAACAATAGACAGTGTAGCCTCTAGTAGCCAGGGAGCAAGGACACCTCCCAGGTCACTTTCCACTGTGCTCAATACACTCCAGATGGAAGAATAAAACTTAGGTTGCCCTCCATTACTACTTTCGTTCCAAGGTTTTAACTAAAATGTTCCAACTTCTTCATTGATTCTGGCGCAGCAGCCAACGTCATGCCACTCTCCATTGCTAAGAATATCAATGCACAATGGAGCGAGACATCTACGTGAATCATCCAACTTGATCGAACATCAGTACCAACTATTGGTGAACTACGAGACATGAACATCCAACTATCCCATGACAGTTGAGTCCACCAATGCATCGACATAGTTGTTGTGGACATACCAAAAGCATATGGTCTATTACTCAGCGGAGACTCATCCAACAAGCTAGATGGATATTACCCTATAGACTTATATCACATGTTCCTTCCATACAAGCCAAAGTGCAATGAAATCTGGGTAGAATTTGAGTGGTACATGAAGCATAATGTCACTCCCATCAATGGAAAGAATGAACATTGGCTCTCACAGAACACATGTTTGGCAACTGCCTTCTTGAGACAACATTGGCATATTATCCTACATGGCTAGCTCAAACCCCATCAGAATCACAATTGCGACTCCTTCTTTGCCCAACTGACTGTAATGAAACTTGTAAAACACATTGTACCAATAGTAGCAGTAGTAGCAGTAGTAGCAACAGTACTAGCACTTCAAGCGGTACATGTATACATGAGCTTTCGACTTTGTACTTCAATGGATCAAAGATACAAGATGGCTCAAGAGTTGGGTGTGTTCTGATTAGCCCTTGCAATAGGAAGCATCTTTTACCAAGCCCCTTAGACTTTAGTGCATGAAAAAAGTAGTAGAATATGAAGCACTCGTGTTGGGCTTACAGAAAGCCATCAACCTCAATGTGGTCATGCTTAAAGTGGTAGGTGATTTAGAGATAGTGGTATGACAGGTACGTGACATCATTCACTATTTATCACCACATAAAAAACTACAAAGAAGAGGTATGGTGACTAATCTTAAAATTACAAGCATTTAATATCATTGTTGTGACATGTATGCATAATGCAGCTGCCAATGCACTAGAAAATGCATCCTCAAGAATGTCACCAATTAGGGATAGATTTACTATTGAAATTTTGTACAAACCATCTATCCCGGACAACATAACTAACTTATGTGTGTTTAATGCTGATAAACAGATACTACATTTTATGGCCAATGCTAATGTTTCCAAAGATGGAGCAATAGACGATGACGAGCATGAGCGCTCTCTGCAAGCAGGGGCTAATGACATGGAAGGCCACATTATCATAGTAGGTGTGGTATCACTGGAAAGGCTATATGACTTACAAGAGTGGTTCCAAGGGCCAAGGAATAGCAAGACCCATAGTTCCACCATGAGGCATGAACTGATAAAAATGGGAATAGAAAAGGATCTGAAGTTTGTCAATCTTGGTACTTTTTGTACACAGTAAGAATGATAAGCCTTCATCCACTTGCTCCAACAATATTGAGATGTGTTCGCATGGATGTATGACGACCTGAAAACTTATGACACGTGGATCATCTAACATATCATTCTAATCAAGGAATGGGTCAAGCCATGTCAACAAAATATTGGAAAAGTACATCTATCTCTTGAACCCTTCATACAAAAAGATCTTACTAAATTATTGGACGCAAAGATCATATATAAAGATTGTCATTCTACTAGGTTCTCCAACCTTATGCCTATATGGGAGAAGTCTAGGGAAATCCTCTTGTGTGTTTATTTCTAGAATGTTAACTATGCCTTGGACAAAGACAGCTACCCAGTTCTATCTATGGACCATATTTTGCAAACAGTATCTTGGGCATAGATGTTCTCTCTCCTTGATAGTTTTTAAGGATATAATTAGGTTCTAGTAGCAGACCCTAACATACTCAAAAATACTTTCCATACCAAGTGGGGTACATTCGGATAAATACAAATTCCATTTGGGATTGTAAACACAGGCACAACATTTCACCGTGCTATGGACATCCCCTTCAGTGGACTCATGGGGCAACGCATGGTGGTATACCTCAATGATGTGACTTTGTTCTCAAGAAGACAAGAAGACCACATACGCCATCTTAAGAAAATTTTCGAGCGATGTCGAAGATACGGGATATCCTTGAATCCCAAGAAGACCATATTCATTGTGTTAGAGAGGAACCTCCTTGAACACATTCTTTCCAAGAGAGGGATCAAGGTGGATCTAGTTCAGGTCCAAGATATCACACGAATTCCTCACCCATCAATAAGAAATCCAGTCAATCCTTCTTAGGCAAGATAAACTTCCTTCAGAAATTCATCTCCAATTATGCATAAATAGTCAATCCCATGCATGAAATGATTAATAAATATGTAGTGTACACCTAGGGCAAGAAAGAAAAGCATGCATTTTCCTAGGTTAAGCAAGCCATTGCCAAAGTGCCTGCACTTTACAACCCATATTTCAAAAAATATTTCTTGTTGTACACCTTCGCTTCCAATAACTCACTCATTGTAGTACTCACTTAGAAAGACAAAGCTAATGATGAACGTCCCATCTCTTTCATTAGTGCAAGCATACAGGGACCAGAGCTTAACTACTCTGCCATTGACAAACAAGCTTATGTAGTTTACAAGGCGGTGAAACACTTCAGGCCCTACTTGCTAAAGAACCACTACATAGTCCTTGTCCTGCACCCAGTAGTTCGTACATTGTTGATACAACAAGAGCTGGGAGAATGATGTGCAAATTGGATGACAGGTTTACAAGAATATGATCTTGAACTAAATCCAATACATGCAATCAAAGGACATGGGCTCTACAAACTTGCAGCTAAAGCAGTACACACTTCGAACAATGAAGAAGAGCTCATTGGTTGGGAGAAGGAGATTGAAATGTATGAAATAAGGCAAGCAAAACCCATGGAAGACATAACATCTTGCTGCTTAGATGTAAGCCAATACCTTAAGCATGACAACATACCCTCTTAGTTTTCTATCAGATAGAAGAGGGCATTGCGCTTGAAAGCCTTAGCATATTAGTTGATGCATGGAGTTCTTTACAGAAAACACATAATGGAGTTTTTCTCATGTGCATGGAGTCATAGGAATTAGAGAAGGCACTTCAAGATCTGCATGACAACCCATCAAGGGTAACCTTGTAGGAAATACCACTGCACACAAGTTTATGCGGGCTAGTTTTCACTAGCCGACATTATTCAAGGATACACATGCATATGCCCACAAATGCCTTGTCTGTTAGCGATGTGCCAAGAGAATGTGAATATCAACAACGACACAACACCGTGTTGTAGTGACTGAGCCATTCCAACAATGGGGCCTAGACATTATTGGAGAAATTTTCCCTCATTTGTCAAAGAAACACCGCTATATACTAATGACAACTAACTACTTTACATGGTGGGTAGAGGTAGTTCCACTCAAACAAGTGAACGAACAAGAGGTCATCAACATCCTCTAGTAGAATATCATCTCATGCTTTGGTGTTCCAGTATTACAAATCTTTGATAATGGAACTTATTTTTCATCTTTCAAACTCTATGACTTTGCATTTCAAGCTGTGCTGCTCGCAAGCAGCTTAATCAACTCTCATGCTAGCAACATGGATAATCGGACACAACCGTCAACCTAGGACTGACTCCCATTAAAAATTGCGCAGAGGCCATTGAAATCACCCCTTCAATTGACTAAGGAGATTGTCCAGACAGTCTGGATAGACACCAAGTACCTATCCATGTCTCCATCAAAAAATTGTGTAGTTTTCATACTCAGTCATTCAGACAGTCGACCGACTGTTCATCTCAGAAATTACGTAGTGCTCATGAGTAGGCCTTCCACTACCCATCAGTCATCTTAGCTTAGAAATTGCATAGAGATGATCAACAGGCTATCCTTCCAGCCTCAGTGCAATTTTCTCAGCTAGGAGCAGACTGCCTGATCCCTCCAGTAATTGCGTAGTTTCTGCTGCCAGTGACTGAGAAGCCAACTGCCAGTTCCCTCTGGGAATTGCGTATTTTTGGCTGCAAGTGACCCAAAAAACCAACTAGAATTTCCCTCTGGGAATTGCATAGTTTTTTTTGTGAATGACCGATCAACCAACTCGTAGGGGAATTGCACAATTATAGCTGCCATTCTCCTGCACAGTTCCCTAGAAAAACTGTGCAATCCTTGCCTGCTGACCCTTCATGTAGCCTGACCTGTTCCTCTAGGAAAGTGTGCAAATAGGGCTATGCAGCCCCTACTGAGTAATTATTTCGGAAAATGTGTAGAGCATGCCTTTCTCACCCTTTTGTAGCTCGGACTATCCCTCCAAAAATTTGCGCAATTTTGCCTCCTAGACAAGCCAGACCTTTCAGACAATCACTGTTGACTCAGATTCTCTATCTCCATCCCTTATTGACTCTTGTACATTTTTCATCAGCACTTTCCCAGAGCCATCATCTCACATCACAGCCCTACTGCATCTCTCGGTCACCTGCATTCGAATGATCATGTGTCATGGTAGACTAGGAGGTTTTGGATTTTATGTCATCTTCTCAATAATGACTTTAGGTATAGGTACACCAATAAACATGTCAAGACAATGAATGGGATGAATGGAGGGAGCACACGCAAATGGACAGGTTCACTAATAGATGAACGAATGAAGCATGCAAAGAGGACGGATGCGATGAACATGCACCTTCATAAATAAGTGAACCTGTCAAGCCTTCCATAATGAAAGTAAGGAACAACATGCTAAAGCTTCATCAAGCAAACGAAGGACCATCGAAGACTTTGCACACTTCACCATGCGGAGGTGAAGCTATGATACACCATGAAGGAATCCATCACTCAACAGCACTATAGCTTGACATGCACTCCAACAGTAGCACAAATGAACCAGCATTGTCATGTAAAGCCATGTCGAGTCATGTCATGAATCATGTTGCCCACATCTCCACGATGGGCTTGTTTTCAATCAATGTGATGTAATGTGGAAGTCCAAGAGACCCACTTGTTGAACATATAGCCATGTAAGTCAAAATGTCATGGAAGTCAAATTGTCATCAGGGTAGTCAAATAACCACAAGGGTCTGTTTCACCTTGGCTATAAATACCCCTGTCATTTGTACATGAAAGGACTTATCACCTCAGCACCTCCCACATAGGCAATAGAGTCTATAATATTTTCTTTGAGGAGTAAGTAGTGGCTTCAATGCCCCCTTGACAGGGTTAGTGATGTATGGTGTAACAATGTGTCTTAGAAATTTTGCTTAATTCAGAATCCTATTAACAGGCCAACATGTTTTCACACATGTATTGTATATGTTGTAAGACTGGTCTTTAACACCTATAATACATGTTTCTTTAACCTGTGTTCTACATAAGAACTGATTAATTTGTTGTAATGCATAATCTATTAATTGAAATGTGTTGTATATGTTGTTAATGCTATCCTGTTTGTGTCGAATGCTCTGTCGGACATCAAACGGACCTTTCACATGAACCTTGCTGTAAAAACCATTGCACTCATTGAGACTAATCCCTGAGAGTTATAAGTGTTATCTTACATTGTATGTTGTGGCTGCCACATTCGAGTGGTCTGCTCCACCAGAATCTTTGTATGTCCTATTGTGTTGTCTGTTCCTAGCCGAGTTGGGACTGATCCCTTTCAACCTGAAACTTACCTTCACCTTCTTTCCTTCACAGTGAAATAACTATTGACACAAGTACACTTACACTCACTCGAAATGCAAACCTCACTTCTTGAAGACAATGTGAACCACTCTCTTGCACTGACAAGAAAGAGTTGACGAAAATACTTAAGACAATGGAAACTAGGCCATCATACCGGATTGGATTCCCACACCAAATGGTGTGAGGTCTAGTTGGGACTTCATACCAGGGTGATCCCCTGAATATTGGTGGGTCTAATACCATCAACAATATGGGAAAAATTAAATAGAAATCACAAGAAGCCTTCAGGGTTTGTCTGTTTATAGTATTCATCTAAATGGTAAGATCACAAGTTGGATAGACGTAGTGGCTATGACACATATTTTTGCTGAAAGGCAAGACCTTCAATTTTTTGTGCAAGATATTTGAACTTGTATATTTTGCATTGCACACTATTTTTTATTTTCTTTAATTGCTAGAATCTTTTTGTATGTAGGTTAGGAGATGTACGATGGCTACATTGGAAATATCATTATACGTGGCCTTAGCCTTCTAGCTAGATACGTCAGGAGTATGTCTAGTTGCATATTATTTTCCTTTGCACATGCATCCCACACTCTTTTTTTGTAGTCTTTTGTTTTGTTTCACTTTTTGTTTTCAATTTAGCCTCCATTTACATCACCTTTTTTATTTTTGGTTTTCTCATTGTGCATTGTCTCTTTTCTAGTTTTGTTTAATGTTAAGAATTGTCATGAAGGTTGTCCTATTTGGACTCTAAGGAAAATGTGGCAAGATAGAAAAGGACTTTGTGACACTACAACATTTGGATAACTCTCTGTCCTTCTTCCTTGTCTTGGTTACACCTTTTGGTCCATGATGTTCCGATAGAAAATAAAATCCTTAGATAAGGAAATCATATTCTTAAACCATGATCTCCATGTCTATTCTTGAAACCTCATGCCTACAGTCGGGTCTTTATGTTTTGGTGTTTTCAAGTTGATCCAATAAAGTAGAGAAGGAAAACGGGAAAAACTAAACAAGAAAACCAATATCAAAGGTCTTATATATGATTTTCTGAAGGGACAACCTCTTCTACACTCAATAAGTGAAGATTCCTCTTGTACCAATGAAATAAATAAGTATCAATGCACAGTCCTATATAAAATAAATAAATAGAGGTGAAAGAAGAGAAAGGCTTGCTGCACATCGAGGTGAAGCAAGCAACTCTCTCGAGGTAGTTTCCAAGTCTGTTGGTACTGGAGCATTTTTTTTGTCTACGGAGTGATTCCATTGGTGTATTTTCTAGGTCTGTTGGTAATCGAGAAACACAAAATATGACAAAATTGAAAATTTAAATCTCATGAACTAAATTATCCTTTCCTAATTCAAAATATTGTGTGATAGTTGATCTTGTGTTTATGTTCAACTAACTAAAGGAATGAAGGGGACTATGTTTATGCATGGGGTCAGTGGGGAAGCCATGGTAATATTAATGATGAATTAATACTCCATGAAGAACTAGACCCTGCACAAAAGAATTAACCAAGGTAGAGAATTTGGAGTTCTACTAGTGTGTCTCCAAGTGTTTTCCCTATCAAAAACAGCCTCCAAAATTTTACCTACCCTTGAATTTTTTATCCTTCTATGCATCTTGTGATTGGTCATCCCATCATCACTTCTTCATCGGTTGAAGTCACTTGCTCACACATTCTGAGTTCACAACAAGTTCATGAGTGCATTATTTTACGCAAGCTACAACAAGCATAGCATAATCCATCAAGATAGTTCTTGTCCAATGTTCAACCCAAATTTAGAGTGAGTGCACACTGTCATTGATTGTCCCTCACCTATCATTGTGTTTGTAGATATATTTTGGTGAGTTTTTCAAAATGTCACTTTTACCCACCTTCTCTTTCACAAGTGCCCTTTTCATATTTTCAATTGTCATTTTTTCTTGCTTTCACTTTAATTAGTACAGATTTCATGTTATCTTCACTATAGCATGTGTCTCTTTCACCATCATTCGCATATTGCAAGTGTCATCCAAAATTTTCTTGCTCATATGGGAAATGTCATATTTTAAGATGTTAAGTGTCGTGCATTGTATAAAATCTAGTTCTGGTGTGTTTCAAGGGGCAGTATTTTTTATAATAAGTTTTTCTTGTCATGTAAACATGCATCATAATCTTTTCCAAAGTTTCAAGTACTATCACACAAGTGTCGTCACTATTGTTGCATTTAGGAAAGTATGTTGTTCATGTGTTCTAAGTGTCATATGTTGTTTTGTTAAGTGATATAAGTTTTGGGTCATGCTCAAGTATTTTTCTTATTCAAATTCATCTCACTAATTTGAAACCTAGACAAAACTGGGAAAAGTCCTCAACCGAGACTCTCAACCTCATTCAGCCCTCCTGGACTACACACTCTCCGTCCCCAAGAAGCAACCTTGACCCTTTGCACTGTGCAATGCACAATCTCTACCTCCTAGAACTGTGCACTACACAATCTCATTTCAGAAGCCCATCCCTTGAGCTCTAGAACTACACAATCCTTGCCTCCATCTAGCCTTCTCTGTGCACTGTGAAGTCTCAAGAATCAAGCCTCATCCTTGAGCTCTTGAACTACGAAAATGTGTAATCACTTTTCCTCTCTTCCTCCAAAATGACACATTGGACAACTCTAAGCCTAAAGCCTCAAGCTTAAGGCCTTGAACCCCCCAATTGCATAATAGCCCAGTTTGTTCTCGTGTCTGAACTTCACATTGGGCAACTTCAGGCCTCAAGGTTGACCTCTTGGGTTCCTCAACTACGCAATCACTTAGCTTAGGCCTTCAAAATTATGCATATTGGGATCTCAACCCTCAAGCCTCCATCTTGAGCCCTTAATTCCCTCAACTGTGCATTGTGTAGTCTCAAGGCTCAAGCCTCTAGCCTGAGTCCTTTTGTCCCTCAACTGCAGAATCCTTTAACCCTCACCATCCTGAATGTTACGTCCCTATAATACTAGTGATTCCCCCATTACTATTGTCATTGTATCCCTTATTATTATTATTGTGCCCCTAGTGTCCCCATATTGTTAGTAGTATGCCCCATAGAAACCCACTATTGTTATTTTTGTGGCCTTATGTTCTTACTGTTATGTCGACTTGATTATATTGTGACCGCTTAGACTCCTATATATAGAAGGGAGGTTTATTCATTTGTATCATCCAAGAATTGTCCATTTCTGTAATGTAAAGGAGGTTTCCCCCTCAAAGAGGCTGAATTCCAAGGCGTTGATCTATCTTTTCTATCTTTTTGTGAGTTGGTTTCCTAACATTTGGCATCAAAGCTTTGGATTCTAGGGTTTCGCTACTCCAAATAGGTCATCGTGGCATTTTCGCTATAAAATTTTTTTGGTGATGTTTCACAAGTTACAAAAAAACCTATTTTAGCAGAAATCATTCTAAAATTTAGGTATGAATTTCAAAGCTTCTATCTCTATATTTTCAGAGATATGAACTAAGGAATTTAGAGTTTTTGCAGACTCCCGAATTAGATTCTAAATAGGTGACCTAGGTAAAATCGTCCAAACTTTTGTTTTGAGCATCAAATTGAAATTTCGTAAGAATGTTCAGAAAGATGGACGACTTGTAGCTTTGTTTGTATCTATTTCAGGTACTAAGGTTGAAACTGTGATGCATGGCATGTCGTACAAGTTTGCTCGACTGAACTAGTCTGTAATCCAGTCACATGGGAGATTTGGCATAACTCTTCCTTGGAGAATCCAATCTTGATTAGACTTGTGAGGTTAGAAAGAGGACTCAAAGGGCTATCACAGGATGAGAGTATAGATATTCAAGCTTTGTAGTTCAGAGATATAAAACATTCAATATCGAGCTCTTACAAAATGAAAAAAAGGTGTGTAGTTTTTTTAAATTTTGCATAAGAATGGTTTGAAAAACTAGGTTGAAGGAATTCAAAGGAAATAGTGAAGAATTATTAGCATTAATTAATGCCTTGAAGAAATAAAATGGAAACACCTAGTAAGAAACCTAAAAGCTCTAGCATGACTCATGAAGAAGAGGAATAAATGCAACATGATCTATCAAAATTACAAGACAAAGTACAACAAATTTCACTCTCACTAAAGGTAAATGAAGCCAAGATGAATGGCATGAAGCTAATATGAATGGAATGCAAGTTAAGATGGCTGGCATGGAAGCTAATATGAATGGAATGCAAGTTAAGTTGGATGGCACGGAAGCTAAGATGGATGGCATGGAAGCTAAGGTGAATGGCATGGATGCTAAGATAAATGGCATGGATGATAAGAGGAAGAATTGAAGATAAATTTGAATACGTTGCTACAAGAAATGGTAAATAATGGTGAAAGGGTAGTAAAGGAAACTCATGATGAGAACAAAAGAAATGTTAATAATGATTTCATAGGCTCTAATGTTGGATTGGAGACCCACAATGTTCCAAAAATCTATATGAGGAAGTTTGATGGCAAGGATCCCGGAACATGGATACTACAGATGGAGCAATTTTTCGATCTCCATAATGTGAAAAACACACAAAAAGTACGTATTGAAACTTTATATTTCAAACAAAATTAGTTTATAT
>APFE030787107.1:2311-13758 GCA_000404065.3 Pinus taeda
CGATATTATAGTGTTGAGCAGCATGGGTATTTGGGTTGTAAGAAGATTTCCGGAGTACTCCTTTTGGAGGGGGTCGAATAGGCGTTTCAGTACTAGGTCTCTCGATGTGGAGAGGGCTTGAACTAAACGGAGGAGCACTGGGGGGAACCTTAGGCTCCTTGCCGGCAGACAGATAATCTTTTGTTCGAGTACTGATATTAATAGGTATCGTTCCCACCATAAACACTTGGGAACCGAAAGAAGAGGGAGGTTGAGAGGGGTCTGCGACCATTTGAGTCTGCTGAGAAGGAAAGGGTTCTTTAAGCACCGCAGGGTCCCCAGGAGCACCTTTCAAAAAACGACTAACTTCAGACCGCCGAGGGCAGTCCTTGGTATAGTGATCCTCATCATAGATAAGACAAGGATACTTGGGTTTGCGTTTGGCACTCTCCTCAGATTGAGGTTTAGGTTGTTCCTGTTTAGGTTGTTCCGACTTGTTTTTCCCTTTCTCTTTCTTTTTTGATTTCGAGGTTTTGTCTGTCTTGGTTGACTGAACGGCATTAACCTCGGAGGTAGGTTTAGAAGGAGGTGTAACCTGAGAAGTGTTTTCATTTGGAACATTTGATTTTTGCTTCCCAGGATTCGTAGAATTTTTCTTAGAGGATGAACTCACAGACCCAATAATACCGTCAACTGTAGGTGTTGGCGGGGCTTTGGATGTTCCAAGTCTAGGGGCATCAGGCAAATAATCATATAATGTACCCGACTGAGAATAGACTAAGTCGAGGTATTGAGCACGCGCGATAGCTTGCTCTTCAGTAACACACGCTCCCATAGCAATGTCCCGAGCTATTGGAGGGACGAATGAAGTCGTGAACCAATCCGTAAGAAGCTGGTCGGGAATCCAAAATTTAATCATACGTCTACGCCGTCTCCATTCATGGATGTGATCAGAGATGTGCATAGCGGTTGTTTGTCGTAAGGACGTGAGGAGGTGTGTGCCCATTTCATAACGAATGGGCAGCTGAAAATGAGTGAGGAATGCCATAGCCAACGAGTTGAAATCCTGAAAGGATCCACGATTTAGCTCAATATACCATTTAGTGGCGGAGCCAGTGAGAGTCCTTTGGAAGAGGCGAAGCCGAATCGAATCATCAAGCCATGAATTAGATGAACACCATAGATGATAAGTCATGACATGAGCTTGTGGATCTTCATTAGCTTTACCATCAAATTTCGGGTAGTCACCAGGAATTTTGGTGGGAACCGAAGGCCAATAAGGATTATGAAGGATAGGATCATTAGTCAGTTTGGACACATCCGGTAATTCTAAAGTCGCTAAGAATGGTAACTGAGGATTAAATGACATCTGAGGCTGCTGGTAGGATGGAGCACCCGGGTTCCAACCAGGTGGTGGTGGCCCCCAAGGGCCTTGCCCTGACGTATTTTCCCCCATGGTGTGCTGGCCGTAGGGATTTATGTTTTGCCCCCCAGCGTATGGATTACCAAATGATGCTGCAGAAGTAGCATATGGTTGTTGATAATTTTGGTAAGGAGCAAACAAAGGTTGGCCTTGAGGTTGCTGGTAACCGTAGTGTGGTGGGCCCCAAATTGAGTTTGAGACCCAGGCTTGAGTTTGATAAAACGTTTGAGATTGACCTCCAGCCTGCATTTGAGAACCAGACGGATTTTGGGATCCTACTTGGGTCCAGGTGCCAGGTTGAGTAGCGCCAGTAGACGGATAACCTTGGGCTATCTGAGCAGAAGGATAACCTTGCTGGTATTGAGGTTGGCCTACTTGCTGATACTGAGGTTGGCCTACCTGCTGATACTGAGGTTGGCCTCCCTGCTGATACTGAGGTTGGCCTCCCTGCTGATGTGCAGCAGAGGGTTGTCCTATCATACCAGATGGCTGCGTTTGAGGTTGACCAGTTTGTCCAGAAGATTGAGTATACTGGACAGTTGGTTGACCAATTGTTTGGGCAGTTTGACCGGAAACTTGGGTATACTGGACGTTAGGTTTATTCGGATTAACAAACGATTGACCAGTTTGTCCAGTATGAGAACCTTGCTGGAGAGCAGGTTGAGCTTGTTGAGTGGAAGGTTGACCTGGGTTACCAATAGGTTGTGTATGAGGAGTGAAAAAAGGACCACTAGAAGCAAAAGGATTTCCTTGGAAGGATTGTCCTTGTAGATTTTGCTGGTGTGTTTGTTCGGGTTGAGCATACGACGCTTGACCACCATGATAAGAGGTAGAACCCCAATCTATGGATAGCGGAAATGAAAGCTCTCCAATTGACAACTGACCTGTCCTAGTACCAAAGGGTGGTAGATACTGATCATATTGTCCTCCAAGTGAGGCATTTGATGTAGGATCAAAGCCTGCAAATAAAGAGGACGAAGGTCAGCTGAAAATAGGGGTTGAAGAAACCACAGATACTGTTGGAGGGGTTGTCACCGAGGTAACAGTTGTACTGCGAGGTGGTGGAGTCGAAGGCTCTGTATTGGAAAAGACGGGTGGTGACCAAATAGAAGTCGGAAAAGGAGATGACATAAAATCACGCAATGCTCTATAACCAAGAGGCAGTCCCCCGGTAGTAGCAGTCCTACTAACATGTGTAGATTCCATTGTGCTAGGAATCTCGTCCCCTGGCATGACGGATTCGTCAGTCGTAGTAGGTGATGGGTTTTCCATATCAGAAGGAAATGGTTTCCGAGGAGAAGTATATTCCCAAAAAGGGATACCGTTTCGAGAATGTTCCCAAATAGGGTTCGTATAAAATTGGTAATCCTCGTCGCCTGGAGCACGAGAGCTAATCGGCTGTATACTTGGAACAATAGGGAGAATTTGACTCACAACCGGACTCTCGGAAGACGAGATTGGTAGTTCCGCCAGGATGAAACTTCACAAAATCCTAGGGAATCTAACGAAACCAGTCCCTACTCAGAATAACGCAACAAAATTTAACTGGGTTATGTGATCGTGGCCAAATAGATTTTAAGACACTGAACTTGACCTTTTCATTTTTAAAGAGTCGAGAAAAGGACGAAAAGATGACTCTAGTCTCCTTCGATTGTTTAATGAGCACGAAGTGACAAGCTTCTCACTTACACCTTTTCTCTTAGAGAGTCCGAAAAGGATCAAAAGTGGCTACTCTGGAGAACTAGGTAAAAGGTTTGCCAAACAATCCGTAAAACTGCTTATACACCTTGGCAATCAGATGATAACCAAGGACTTCCCGTACTGCAGTCAATCTTCCCGAATGCTGTGTTCAGTGCATTACGGGTTGTAGGGCGGCAGACTCGGCTTCCTATGGATTAAAGGTTGCAAGCCTATAGGGGTCTCCCAATATATACTCGACGGTACGTGGGAGCATAATCTGTACTAGCACTTACCATTTCACTGTGGAGGAATCACCCAACCACTCAACGATAAACTACCAGGTTTAAAGACGCCAGAACATGTCTCTAACCTAGACCTCTAGAATATGTGTGTTATGTTTCAATGCGTTGTTAGGTTCATTGAATTCATTTTACGGTTTATCTTTAATTAAGTTTCAGTTTTCGGTCTTACTGTATGTGGTCTCTTGAAATTTCCTAAATGCAAACTATATGCGAAAATTGTATTGTTTCATTGAATGAACTCTATCTACGAGAGAGTTGAGAGTTTTATACAAACAAAATGATCACCAAGATTCTAATGCAGCTAATAATAAGAAATGAAAATCTTTTTCTTTTTCTTTTTTAAAAGCAACAATTAACTAAAAATGCTAATTAATAAAAAGCAAAAAATCTTTTCGTTTTTCTTTTCTTTGAAAATAGTATGATGCACTCAAACAGATTTCAAGAGATATGCACTAAACAGATAATTTTCTCAAAGGAATCTAGAACCAATTCTGAAACGTGAAAAAATGACCTATCAAAGAAAAGAAAACACCAAAACCTTCAAAGAACCATGTAATCCAAGTCCAAATGAAGTCAAGCAAGAAATAAACAAGCTAAAAGTGAGTTACTTGCAGCATAGAATGCAAAACTTGTACAACTACCAGAAGAGTATGGAAAATAATCAAAAAAATGACTGGATCATGCAACCATAAATCTGACAGAAGGCTCGACATGCAAAGCCACAAAGGCTAAGATATTAAATCGATGGAAAAAGGAGAACAACTGAAGGATGAAAAGAATAACCAGCCAGATAATAGTCCAACAAACTTCCAGGAGGTGTAAAAGAAGCAAAAAGACACAGATCCAAGCTCAAAGGCTGACAAACATGGTAATTAAAAAGTCTGGTGTGACTGTTAGACTGCAACTCGCGACATATAGAGATTGGCGTGGGTTGTCTGAGAGCAACAAGCGCCAACCAGCGCGACTGTCAGGATAAAAACCGCGCTAATCAAGTTTACCAGGAAAAAAAAACAAAACAGGGAGTCCCAGGCTTTTGTTGAACTGGTAAATCCCCTCTGTGGACAGAGGCGATCCCACTAGCCCAACACGGGTCTAGCAAAAATTAGACAACGCTACACGCAGGTTCCTAATTGCATAAATCAGAGATCGATCATGAAGATCTACCTGGAATCCAACACTAGTAGTTGTAGAAAAAACGCCGCTCCTGTTCCTTTGCTCTCGCTGATCACAATCCTCACGATCCTTGTGAAAAGACACCTGCACATGCAAAGAACGATACAAACACAAGTGTAAAATCCAGTATATGCAATTATATATCGGTCAGAAAAGATATAACTCAAATACCATTTAAAAGACACATGAGTGGAACCATAATGATAGTCATCTATTAATGAGTAAAAACAGAGAAAGATTACGACCAAAGGTTCTGACGTTGAACCTCCTCTGACTGGGCAAGCATCTAAATACGCCTTGCAAAGTGACCTCTTCTCTCTCAATATGTTGGCAGCATAACCCCTCTATACTTCTCAATTCTCACTATCACTCCAGCATAATCTCAGCACTCACAATAGCTCTAGTAAAAACTAGTTGGTTTAATGCAGGGGGACAGTCATTTATAGATGGAGGAGGAAGGAGTATGCATTGTATCAATACTCCTACTGAAGATTAGCATTATCCCTGAATAGTCACTGAACTTGGTTGTCATGGATAAAAAGATGACACTCGACCACTTCCATGAGGATTTTTCCCTCAGAGAACTCCATGAACAAAGAGGAAAAAACATATGAGTGCGTGCTGGCTAAAAATCATAACCAAATTTAGGTGGCGCGGGCTTTGCTCTATGACAAAGCGTCCATGGACGCACCCTCTTTTGAGGAACTGAGTCATTGGCGCGGGTAAGACACTGTGAACCCGCGCTAATGGAAAAAAGGTACTTTTTAGGGATAATCTGCAAAAGGTGTCTTGGGGAATTTGAAGTTCATACTCAGGGGAATACAATGCAAGTGTTTTTAAGTTGTGTCACTGGTCACAGGTCCATAAATGTGTCCTCCAATGTACGAAAACAAGGGTAACAAGGACGGTGACCAATGGTGAAAAATTACTGTGTAATAGATGCCCCTAGCAGAGTCGCCAAATTGTTGAACTGGTAAATCCCCTCTGCGGATAGAGGCGATCCCACTAGCCCAACACGAGTCTAGCAAAAATCACACAACGCTACACGCAGGTTCCTAATTGCATAAATCAGAGATCGATCATGATGGTCTACCTGGAATCCAACGCTAGTAGTTGTAGAAGAAACGTCGTTCCCGTTCCTTTGCTCTGGCTGGTCACAATCCCCACACTCCCATGAATGGACACCTGCACATGCAAAGAACGATACAAACAGAAGCGTAAAATCTAGTATATGCAATTATACATCGGTCAGAAAAGATATAACTCAAATACCATTGAAAGACACATGAGTGGAACCATAATGATAGTCGTCTATTAATAAGTAAAAACAGAGAAAGATTACAACCAAAGGTTCTGACGTTGAACCTCCTCTGACTGGGCAAGCAGCTAGATACGCCTTGCAAAGTGACCTCTTCTCTCTCAATATTTTGGCAGCATAACCCCTCTATACTTCTCAATTCTCACTATCACTCCAGCATTATCTCAGCACTCACAATAGCTCTAGCAAAAACTAGTTGGTTTAATGCAGGGGGACAGTCATTTATAGATGGAGGAGGAAGGAGTATGCATTGTATCAGGACACCTACTGAAGATTAGCATTATCCCTGAATAGCCACTGAACTTAGTTGTCATGGATAAAAAGATGACACTCGACCACTTCCATGAGGATTTTTCCCTCAGAGAACTCCATGAACAAAGAGGAAAAAACATATGAGTGCGCGCTGGCTAAAAATCATAACCAAATTTAGGTGGCGCGGGATTTGTTCTATGACAGAGCGTTAATGGGCGCGCCTCCTTTTAAGGAACTGAGTCATTGGTGCAGGCAAGGCACTGTGAACCCGCACTAATGGAAAAAAGGAACTTTTTAAGGATAATCTGCAAAAGGTGTCTTCAGGGAATATGATGTTCATACCTAGGGGAATACAATGCAAGTGTTTTTTGGTTTTGTCACTGGTCACGGGTCCATAAATGTGTCCTCCAATGTGCGAAAGCAAGGGTAACAAGGACGGTGACCAACGATGACAAATTACTGCGTAACAGATGCCCCGTAAAGCATGAGCCCCAAGAGAGAGAGAGAGGGGTGAAGTGCTTTACAAGAACATATATAGCTGTTGCCGAGAATTTTCTTTGAGAGATACAATTTGATAGTTCAGATACATGATATATCTGGCATGGTCGCAGCCATCCATAAGAGAGTACATGACATTTAGATCCGTAGTATGGACGCAGCCATTTGGTTAGGATCAATGAAGTGACTCGGGTATGGTCGTAGCCATCCAGTGAATGAGTCATGTATCAAAATCACGCCTGGATTACAATAGACACATTCTAGGGTCTTGCGCTCCACCTCGACCCGATCATAAGTACAAGTTCAAACATGTGAAAATGTGAGCTGAAGTCGAACATGCATGAACATCGTCTGATTACCAGCCAATGATGAAAGATGTTAACAGACATGAGAGGTACCACCAATAATGACAATGGCCCTCAAGGTACCATAGGTACAATCTACGGCATGTGAATGAATGAGCCAATGTCGAACACTCGTAGAGTCATCCAATCGGAGGCCAACGATGAGAACCTCGCGTCGAACACGAAGAACCTGCCATTGAGGCATGCAGGCTCTAAGGTACCAGAAGGGAGTCTCTATGTCACTTTCCTGGATAATGAGCTGAAGTCGACAGGAAGTGATCTTCATCGAAGGTGGGCCATAATGTTTCCCACATCATCAACACGAGACGGGAAGAGACAATGTTGTGAAGTAAGATTTATGAACTATCAAGTGGAGGCGGTTTCTTTCAAAGGTCAACTTCTCTTTGAACATATCGGCGGCACGACAGTGGAGTTGGCAGTATTTGACATCAATAGATCAGAGGTCATGATGACGAGGCAATGAGAAAAAGAGAGGTCAAATAGGATCACCCAAACCCACGGAGGCAAGTGAAAATGAAGTGAGATATCCCCACCCTGACACGAAAGCAGAAAAGTGCCATGTTCAAGAGCGACATACTGCCGACACGACTTATAATTACGGTTCTAAAATTTTCTTTTTCCCCCGCCATTTCTGGTGAGTACCCCAATTATTTTTAACAAGCTTGATGGGGATAGCATATGCTTGTGGTGTAAGTTCGACCTTCGGATCTAACCTAGTAAAAGTTTAACGAGCCCTAGGGAGGAGAAGCTCAAGTCTCGTCATAACGACGAGTCCAATGTTGTCAGGGTTTAACGAGTCCGACATAGGTAAAACTCAGAGTCTTTTTCATGTTTAGAGAGTTTGAAAAAGACACAGAAAAGAAAACTCCAGAGGTCCTTTTTCATAAAGTTGTGTCTCTCGAGCCCGAAAAAGTATAAAATGATGCCCGAAAGAACCGCTCGATCATTACGACCGAGGAGTACTTTTCATGAATAGTGATTTCGACTTGAAAAAGTAGAAAGGCGATCAAAATCACGTCGTTTCGTAACTATTAACGAGTTTGAAACGACAAAAACCCGATAATCTTTTTTATATTTTAACGGTCGATAAAAGAACTTTAAAACGACCGCCCCTTAGTAACGTTTAACGAGCTAAGAGGGATAACTCGGCTATCTTTTCCTTTTTAAAAGGTCAGGAAAAGAGCTGAAAGCAGACCATAAATAACATTTTCTCATGTTTTACCGAGCTTGAAAAATTTAAAAAGAAGCTCGTTTAAGTTGCACCAAACCCTGTCATCATTCAAAAAACAGCGTAAAACCCATTTCGACATGAAAATATCCTAAAAATACTCAAAAATATCATTTCTAATGTATTTTTAGGTCAAAATAGTGTTATAAATAGTAAAATAGTAAAAAATAAATTTACTTTTCACTTTTTACCTTGTGAGTTCACTGTTGGAGGGTTTTCGGTGCAAAGTTCAGCTGTTGATTGCGATCGATCCAGGAGACTATTCAAGCCGTCGTCTGCAACAGGAAAGAGGCCTCATCTCTAGCTTTGTTTTCATTCCATTTTTTAAGTTTTTTGTCCATATTTCAGCTCCTTGCAAAGAGATTTACAAATTTTTAGGGTTGCGCAATTGGCGCAGGTTTCCAGCACAGGACCGCGCCAATGGCGATTTTTCCCTATAGGGGTCGCGCCATTAACGCGACTGTTTTAGAAACAGTCGCGCCAACCGCGCGATCCCATTTTTCACCAAATTGGACCGTTAAATTTGCAAAATTCTTTCAATTTATGTTTCAATAATTATCTAACAATTGAAATTTTACCTTTGGTTGCAGGATTTCGCTAAAAATGGTTCTAGAATGGAAGGAACGAGAGCATAATGAAGTTGATGCCCTGGATTTGGACGACGATGACTGCATGAATGCTTTAAGAGACTGCGGATTGAAAAAATTCTTCCATACTTCATACCTACGCGCACAACCTGAGCTACTATGCTTCATAGTAGATGCTTGGGATGTAGAGGATTAGGTATTTCGCCTGAAGGATCAGACATTGGAGTTGGATGTTTCTGATGTCTATTTCATCATAGGGTTATCACGGCGAGGTGCACGTCCTATTTTGATAGGCAGTCGACCTTCTGGGGAGAAGATCGAGGAGGTGAAGGAAAGAGTGTGTCCTGAAACACAGTTTGGAGCAAACAGTAGGAAGGTAGATATCAACACTGTACCCAGCTTCATTCTGCGAGTCATTTTATTTACTATTACTTGGGCAGCTAGGATACAGGCACCCCATGAGGCCAGCAAAAATCATTTGCTGCTGGCAACTGGGTGTCTCCATCTGACATTGTTTGATTGGGCCAAGGCGGTAACAACCAACATTAAACGGTAGCTTACCAAGTGTAAGCGAGATGGAAAAAAACAGTTTGGATATGGGTTAATCATTGTGACTTTCTTTCTAGAGTGACTGCCGATCTTCCAGGTACCCGGGGGAATAGTAGCAGACCCAGTGTTGAGGGAATCGAGGTTGCATTGATGGGCATAACTTATGCCCAGAGGAGGAGGGGGCCAACAGATGTCCTGGAAGCCCGAGTTATTTATCTGGCTCCGACACCAGATGATCGTCATTGAGGACTGGCCCTATGCGGGCATGGATTTCACCGTAGATCCTAATCTCCCTCTGCCTGATGGAGAGGACTGGGATGAGGAGCTGGGTAAGAACTCTTTGTTTTTTTAATGTTTTTATGTATTTAAGTTTTTTTGTTAATACATGCCTATTTCTTACAACGTCTATATATGTATACAGATGTTGGTGCGGAGCGACCAGCTGACTTGCCTCACAATGTACGCAGAGCACAACCTGTAGTGGATCCTCAGATAGAGGGTGAGGATGATCTCGTACAGAACCTCGAGGCACTTACTCGAGGTATCCCAGACTACGGCAGATTGGCGGATGTGCCTAGAACTTACCAGAGGTACACAGTGGGAGTGTCTACTCGTGTCCATCATTTGTTGAGACGTTTGGTGCGAGCGGTGACATGCTATCATGAGTATAACCGTGTTTAGATGCCTAGGTTTCATTTTTGCATATTTTTGAGGAGTATGCTATCAACGGCTGTATAGACTTTGGACATGTATTATTTTTTGTAATGCACGGGGCACGAACATTTTGACTCACACGTATATATATACATATGATTCATTATTATGTTTTTTATGTGCTTATGTTTATTCCTAGATGGATCTTTTCTTCACGTGATTATGCGTTTTATATGCTATGCGACTGTTCGACACACATGTAATCTAATGTATCTACTGCAGAAAAAATGACCCATTGGAATCTATTCACACACATGCACACGCATATATTTTATTTTACGAAAGCTTGAAAAACACACATGAGAATCACGTATGCAAACTATGCTTTATGGGAAATTTTATTTTTATACAAGCTTAAAAACACATGGTACATATGCAAACTATGCTTGATGGGAAATGAAACGGGCATGCTCCCCAGCATCATGACTCAATCCGAGGTACATGCCCCCCAAGCTTCAGTCTATTGAAAATGGGTTGAAGGTTGACAAAATGGTCTCACGTTTCATTGTTTTAACGAGGTTGACATAATGGTTATGAACTATCCTCGGATATAGGCCATTTCATTATTTTAATGAGGTTGATACATTAACAAAACTATCCTTGGGACTCCTTGTTTCATTTTTTAGGGAGCTTGACAGAGGGAAATGAACTATGCTCCGCCCGACCTTCATCATAATGAACAGGAAGTCGGGACTTCCAAGAGTGGCGCTCCCAATGGGAGGTCAATGTCTTGGAAGTCAGGACCCAATGCCTCCAGAACACTATGCATGAGAGCGGCATCGCTGGATATAGGCATGGGAGAGGTAGCCACGTAGTTTACCTGTGGTAGGGCAGATACAACTGGTGGATGAGAACCAGGAGGGGGTGACAACTGCGTAGGAGGCATCGGGGGACTAAAGAATGATAATTGATCAATAGTGACAATCCTTCCATCGTGTGGAAAGCAAACCACACGGAAAAGCAAAGAGACGAGGGCCCCCATGGCATAAATATAGTCACGACCAAGGAGAAGATGGAAATCTAAAGCGCCTTGGGTAACCAACATGTCTATATAGATGGTTTTACCACCCAAAGTAATAGGGAACTTCGGGAGGACTCTTAGAGATGGACATGCTTCGCCGTCGAAAGCTAACAGATTCTGCGTGACGGTCCTGAGTTGCGGGGAACCTAGAGCTTGCCAAGTACTGTACGACATAAGACTGACCGACGCGCCTTCATCCAGAACTGTGCCAGGTATTGCCTTATCACAGACAAGTACTGTAATCTGGAAAGGCACATGAGATGGAAGGCGGAAAGCAATCAGGTGACGCCAATCGAAGGAAACGACTGAATTACTTGGTGAGGGAATCGTATGATTGCCCCCCTGCTCTAAAGGAACC